>PVJO010004064.1:0-70000 GCA_004026905.1 Hystrix cristata
GGTTCAGACCTAAAATCATCTTTGTTTCCAGATACTGCAGTGGAACCCTGGAAAATAATAAAGGTATTTTGTGAAACACTCCTTAGTCTGTGGATAAACCCCGAGCACTGACATGTATAGCTGGAGGCTTATGTTTAGATCCTCTGGAGAGCGGATGTGTGTGAGAGAAAGGCAGAGAGGAAGAGCAGAGAGAGAACGGTTTAAATCATAATAACTTCATAAAACAGAGTTTTCTTGTAATATTCTTTGGTAATGTTGAGCTGAAAATAGATTTACAATCAAAATGGGCTTAATCTGATATTAAAGAATTCTCTTAAAATCCCCCAACCAATTGAGATTCTTTTCCCCCTTTGGTTTGTTTTGCGTTAGCTCCTCCAAGAGGCTGAGGATGTAAAGAAATATATTGACATTAATTAAAGTGAGTTTTATGTTGCTTAGCAGGGGCTGTTTCAGCTCCGAATTATTTATTGCAGATAACCCTCCTGGTTAACTTAGAAGGTGCCTAGCTCCCCAGGGGACAGATCTGTCCTAAGGGGAGAGGGCACAGCATGATGTGGAGGCATTTTGGCAACCACACACCTGAGTGTAGATGTTCCTGGAGCTGATCTGAATTTCTGAGTCCAGATCTAGTGCAGGCAAATGCATTACAATCTAAATCACCCCAGAGAGCAAGGCACCTGGGCAGATCCTCTCGTTCTGGCCAAATCCCCTATTCCTCAGAGTCGAACCTGGGAAACTAGCAGGGTTTAAGAAAAGGCCCCACCAGGGCCAGCCCCTCTCTGGCTATGGCATCCTCTTTAAGATAGTAAAAGTGCATAATTTTTGCTTGGCGTTTTGTCCTAATGAAGGCCCTTTCATATAGAGAGAGCAAATCTATTTCACAGTACATCCATTACTCCAGTTGATGAGGTCTAATAAAAATTCTTAATTAAAAATAATTGTATTAATGATAATATCATAATCAGAGCCATAATTCCTATTTCACATATAAAATCATTTGATTTTGAAACAAATCACCATCCAGCTCTCATTTGGCTTCTCACTGACAAAATTAAATAGGAGAGAATATTTTAAAGGAAAATTATTATGCTGTAGACTGTTTTCTTCAGGACTAGCAGCATTTGAGAAATGCCTAATTTTGATGGAAAACTGATGGATCAGATGTCTTTTGCTGCACAAGGCACCCCAGTCCAACAGTCATTGTGGAACCCAAGTCTATGGAACTTGCTAACGGCCACATCCATTTCCTGCTAGAATCCACACTGACTCACCAGGACTGTTGTATAACTTCTAACCCTCTCTGTGTCTTCACAATCAAGTATGCCACTGGCTCACACAATAAATCACAATGATTTGGTGAATATGGTTGTGGATACATGACTAACAAGCCTTATCCTTTTCCATGGTGTTCCAGGCTCCTACTCCCTTAGCCTGTGCATTTCCTCAGGAGGGAAATGGGGAACTTCTCAAGAGAAGCTGTTAAGAGAGACCGAACCAGGGCTCTCAGTGGCCCAGATATCCCCACACTGGGCCCATGGTGACAACTAGGAGATTAAATGTCTATTGTGCATTCACAATGAGTTCTTAAGGATGCTCTCAGCTCTATGGATTCCAAGTCACACGCAAGATGCCTTCTCTAGTGGCTTTCAAAGTAAATCATGACTTTAGATGAGTGTCACACATGATTGATGACTCTGAAAAGTGAAGGGCGAAGAGGCAATGAATGATGAGCTGAATATGCCAGGCACAGTGTTGAATTTTTTTTTTAAACTCTAATGATTTCATGTAAATCTGTCTTGACTATAGAGGTTTATGAATAAACTCAGGGCCAAATTCTTAGTCATTCAAAGTTTCTGAGTTTTCAAATTGCATATCTCCTGCTGTCATAGAGGAATTCTGACGGATGACTGCTTTATAGCTGCTGGACTCTGCGCTCCTACCAGGGCCTTTATTACATTTGGCAAATGATACTGGAGAATGGGTTGCTATGAACGGTTCTGGAAGCAATGTTTCATCCCTAAGGATCTGAGGAGGGAGTGAGGGAAGAAAACCTAGTGTGGATAACAGGTTGACTGAGCATTATGGGTCTTGGCAAAGGATCCCAGATTGCAAATGTATCTGTAGTAGTTGACTGCGGCCTCCAAGGACATGTTCACATAGAGTCTGTGACCTTGACTTTATTTGGAAGAAAGGTCTTTGCCAATTGAATTAAGTTAAAGATCTCGAAAGGAGCTCTTATTAGTTTTAAGGTAAGTCTCAAACCCAGTGGCAGGAGTTCACCTAGGAAGAGGAGAAAAGAAAAGTGCAGAGAGGAAGACCATGTGTGAACTAGGGCAGACACTGGAGCACTCAGAGTAAAGGAACAAGATTACTAGCAGCCACCAGAAAGTGGAACAGAGGCCTGGAACAGGTTCTTCCTCAGGGCCCTCGGAAGGAACCAACCTTTCTGAAAATTTAAATTTGTGCTTCTGGACTCCATTGTTTTGTGCAGGCGAGTTTATGGTCACTTGTTATGAGGGGCTTAGGACACTAATGCAGTCTATAATTGGTGTTCTGACTACTTCTCCTTCTGTGGAGATTCTAAGTGACTATTTCCTTCTGCATGTGTTTCAATTTGTGTCACATATCTGAAGCAGGGGTTGCTTCCAACAGGTAGATTGTCTTGGCCAAAGTAAGCCTCCGTGCTCTGTATCTTTGTTTATACCACACCAGATCTCAAGGGCTCCCTCTCTTGGCTTCTGCCTTAGGTCTTGTTCCTTGAGCAGAGCCTGAGGCAGGGATTAGAATGCATGGCTGACAGAGGGAATGTGCTTCAGGGCATCTCAACAGAAGTGCTCAAGCCAGCAAGGGAAGGGGAAGGGCTGAGCAAGTCTCACCTAAAATCTAGCCTTGGAACGATCCAGATCTGAGGGCTGAAGAGTACGTGGAAAATACTCTGTACCTTCTTAAAACAACTGAGCTTTGCACCTCCATATCTGTCAGTCATTGGTTGTGGCTGAGGATGGCGTGAGAGTGAGGAGGATCCTGGGAATTTGGGTATTGGGTCAGTTGCGAGCACTTAAGCTAGGAAATGGGGACTTGGGTATGAATAAATCGCACCAATTTCAGGTGTACCACAGGTGAGGCTGCCACACTCTCATAGTTTTGAATCAACTTGGACCTGGTTGCCCCATGATCCTTGAGGACTGCAGTGCCCCAAAACAAAGACCAAATTTTGCCTTAAATTCCTCTATGCACAAGCACTTGATGCGCCTGTATCAGAATAGCTACAGGCAGCATTTATAGTCTCATTGTTATTTCTTAATATTTCAAAGAGAAGCATCCAGAGAACAGTGTATTCCAGCTTAGTTCGTCCACTCATTCACTCAGGAGACACTGAATGCAGTGTTGGGAGCTGAGAATGCAACAATGAATGATGCAAATTTGTTATTTTAAAACTCTCAGAGGTCAGGGACAGGCCCACGGATGGGACCGAAAAGCCCAGGCAGACAACTGACACCATGGAGAAACAGACTGATGGTGCTTAGGAGCCCCTAACTCTGCCGTATGGGGGGCAGTCTGAGAAGGATTCAGAGCAGTCTAGGTGCTTGCCAGATGGGAAAGACAGTAGCATGGCCGAGCCTCAGAGGGGCTGACAGTGGCACTGCTCTCTCACAGTGACAGGCTCATGGGGCCCCAGGATGGGTGACATGGCAGGGCAAGATGGTATCGGGAGCAAGGGATCTAGGCCAAGCATTCAGTGAAAATGTTGCAGTTGACAAGTTCAACATTCCTATTAAAATTTAGGAAATGTAATAAAAAAGGGAAAAAAAAAACGAGCTATTTCTTTGAAATATTAAGATGAAACAGCTCAAATTTAGAATCTACATTCCAAAGCTGGACAATAAATGTCCTGGTAGTAGAGTGACATTGAATAAGTTGCTCAAACTGACTGCCTCAATTTTGGGCATCGAGAGTTGAAAGACCCCAAAGAATACAGGCAATGGTCAAAACAGTGACTGGTAAAGAGTGTGTGAATCACACAGTGTAGCTGTGAAGAACCTAGAGCAGTGCCTGGCCTACTTCAGGTGCTCAAATGTTTCTCGAATGAAAATCTTCCATTTTGTCATGGAACGTCATGTGTACTTACACCTCATGACATAACCTCTCTTTTCATTGTAATCTAAGATGATTTCTTTTTCTCCAATGACACAGTCGACGTAGATGCTTCAGGAGGATATGCTTTGCTCTTGCAGGAATTCAGCACTCTCTGCGGTCTATGAAGCAGGTACCTGGACTGAAGGTGGTCATATGCATGCTTGTGGTCTACTTAAAGTTGTCTACTTAACCCCAGGGATAGAGGGACAGACTGACTGTCATGGACCTTGGAGAGTGTGTGAAATGACATTACCTACTTCCGTATCACAGCACACCCAGCTGAAAGACTACTTGTGGAGAGAGCTTCAGGCACACAGAGGATGAGATTCAGCAGGTGTGAAATCAGGCTGTGATGGAGCATTTTGCACGTGTGAAATGGTCTTTGTGGCTAGGACGCTATTCTGGTAGGATCACGAGGCAGGCTAGACCAGGATGGTGGCTTTGCATGTTGCTACTGAATGCTTAGTCTACAACAATAGAGGGAATAATGTTCACAAGTTCTCAGATAAAGGCATGAAAAGTTGAAAAGCCCACGTCAGAAATCTTGCTGGTGATGGCAGACAAAAACTAGGTAACATGAGGTGCTCATGTGTTTTTATTACTTCATGTTGGTACCATTTCTTTAAAATATCAGATAAGTTCGTGCTTTGGGATCAGGTAATAAATAAAAGACAGTCATTATAAATTTGTGTAACAAAAGAAATTGCAATGAAAAACAGCTCTTAATTTCCAGAAGTTTCTGAGCTTGATTCATAAGCTCAGTGTCACAGGGACATATCTGTTTTATCAAACACAGAAAAGATACTATTTTAGATAGCACTTCCATTAAGAAAAAAATCTGTTAAAATATTCTGTAACAGTCTTATGGAGTACAGGACACCGTTTACTAATACATGAATGAGGAAAAACAGAGAATCTAACTTTCAGCAGTGACATTGCAACTTTAAGGGGTTTTAGTAGAGTTTAAATTCAAGTTGCTCTGAGTGAGAAGCATTTTGTGCAACCTTTTGGAAGCTGAAAGACAATCAGCCATTCAATGATCTTTGCAGCACAGTTTCTGCTCACACAGTGGAGTTAAGCCTGTCAGTGAGATGCTCTCAGTCTAAACCCAGCAAGTCTTCCCGATAAGCTTTTGGAAAGAAGAGAGTGAAATAGAAAGGGAAGGAAGTCAAGGGAGGCAGAAGAGAGTAAAGTGGCCACTTTCTTTTCTCATCACTTCTGTGAGGTTCTGGAGAAGAATGGACAATCTTCCAGGAGAAATATGCTCACCCCCAGAAGTGGGACAAGACTGTCCTCTCTTTTTTATTTTAATGTAATAAAAATAGATACTCATAAAGAAAATATATAGAAGCACTCTTCTTACTTCTTTGAAAAATAAAACAAAATTTCATAACAAAATAATTAAAGAATGGCAATAGTTAACACCCTGTGTATCATAATCTTAAAAGAATGGCCAAAATGTTACTCAGAGTACAAATCATGAACAAAAAAGACTCTCGTACAAAGAAGAAACAGAAAATAGCACAAAACATTTCATATAAGTCAGGTGCTCCAGCTTAAATATCGCATGGTTTCTCTTTTATGAGAAACTCAAAATACACATGTACAAATAAAGAGCAAAACAGAAGATAGACAAATAGGAAGTAGGAAGAAGTTCAAATAATTCCCCAAATCACATGTCCCATTATTTCAAAAATCTTTTAATATATGTGTTAATTTGTTTCATTTACACTCCTAGTTTCTGTTAGTTCATTATCTTTCCTTTATGTAGGAAATGCCTCAACCTTCTAAACACAGTGTTTCATAAGCTTTTTCAAAGGATTCCAGGGTCCAGTGTGAAGGTTCTAGAATGGCTATGGTTGTTCGGGCATATTTTAAGCTGTTTCTGAGCTTTCTTGGTCATGGTCTGGCAAGCCTTGAGGCTGAAGCAGCAGTCCAGGTAGTAAGTGAATACATTGGCCCATAATCTTGACTGCTCAGTGATCATCTTGCTCCTTCCTATCAGTTAGCTATAGTTTTTTTGGGAGCCACATACAAAATGTTCCTGGAAATCAGTGATACTGACATCCCTTGCTTGGAACTCTATAGTCAATCTGCTTTGGGCATTTCTGCTCCAGAACCCGTGCCAAGCCTGGCTGATGGGCAGGCCAGAGAGGCAACCAGAGAGAGATTCCTGAAGAATCAGGAGCCAGGAGCAAATATTTCATGAGACGCATGCATGGATACTTTACCTGTTTTTGAGCCACCCTTTGGGCACATTTATATCACCTCCAGGCTATCTGGGGATGTAGCCAAACACCCTACTATGGTGCAAGCATGTGTGCTGGGGTCTCATGCATTGTCAATACCCAAGAAATAGCAGAAATATGATACATCAAAATGCAACAGCAGACATTCTGATGGCAGGGTGCATGGTCAGGTTCAGTACTAAAGAATGAGGTGGCAGAAGCAGATACTCACTCCCTAGAATGAAGATAGCCAGCCTTCTTGTCAGGAGACGCTATGGAGATACACAAAAAAACTCACACTGGAATTGGTGTATTTAATGAAGAAAAGCCAAGAGCGCCTACATTTTATTTATGATCAATTAGTGTTTGTTGAATGCCTGAATAAATGCATATTTAAAAAATAAGAACACTTTTATGATTTAGGTCTAGGATGACCCCCAAGAGTCTCGCATATTCAAAAGTTGGGTGTTTGGAAGATAACGGATCATGGGCACACTCTACTCATCAGTAGATTCATCCATTGATGAGTTCATAGCTAAATGTGCTGTCAGGAGGTGGGACTTTGTTGGAAGAGGTGTGCCACTGTGGTTACCTGCCTCTCTGACTCCTCCCTTCACTCTCTCTGCTTTCTGGTTGCTATCAGATGAGCAGTTTTCCTCTGCCATGCCCTCCTACCATGATGTTTCAGCCTTGGAGTCTGCAGACCGTGGACTGAATCCCCCGAACTGTAAATCAAATTAAATTCTGTCCTTCTTCAAGTTGTGGGTGTTAGGCATTGTCTAGCAATGGGAAAACTGACTTACACAACTACCATTAAAACCTAAAGGACTAAAAAGTTAAAAAGATAAACACAAGCACAATGTACTATTTGGGAAGCGCACAAATATTTAACATACTTTCTGGCAATATTGTTCAGTTTAAGAAGAAAGCACTGATTGTCTGTTACAGGCAAGGCCGTGAGCTACCCAGTAGGTGTGCTCGCAAGTCTCAGCCGAGGCCTTTAGGAAGCCCGTCTTAGAAGTTTTAGGCAAGTAGACACGCCTCCGGTTGAGAATTGAAATGTTAAGACGGGCCTATTTTGCTCCTGATTTCATGATTAGCGAAACTCAGTGATGACTCAGTGTGGAAAGCGCCCAGACTGTAGAAACACGTGGACAGAATGAGAGCCAGCGTAGAGTTTAAAATGCCACGCCCCCAGCAGTGGTTCATTTCATAGTGATCAGCTGGTGGGGTCTCCAGGCACAGATATAATCCAGGGGTGAACCCGCTTTCCCTCAGTCTTCCAGAGCTACGTGTCAAAAAATAGATGAGATAGAGTAGAAGACTGTGCAGTTAGGACATCCTAAAACCCTAAAGGGCTGCTTTTCCTAAAATTTAGATTACACATCAAATAAACATCCTTACTGACAAAGAGAATCACATAGTTGATGCCATACCTAAGGCAGAGCTTTTCTCTCTTTTCCCAGGTTCCCTGACTCACAGATGATTGTTTCTTATGTTGTTCCCATGTGTGGGAACCTCCTCCAATGCTTGTCCCTAAAATGGTATTTTGAAAAATAACTTGAATATTCCTATTCAGGTGCTTTGCATTGCTTAGAAAAAGGTAAGTTGTCTGGTCTTAGGCATGGTCTCTGAATCTTACTCCCCAGAGATAAAGAATACTCATGCTAGGATTACTGCACTAGTTTCTAGGTGTGAATGAATCAGGCCATAGCTGCCTACTGAGATTGAAAAGAGTAAAAGAACACTGTGCTCCTGTTGGCACTTGTTTAGGCAAGGATTGGAGATTTCCTGGACTTTCCTGGAAGGCTGAAGCAAGTAGAGGGGTCCCTTTGCCTATTCGCTTAGGTTGTATCAGATACATTCCTTTTTCTAAACATTGACCTGAAGATGATGCCTGAGCTATTGGAACAGGGCATCTTCTAGCCCCATAGCTATATTCACTTGTTAATCCAATCTCTCCACCCTCTACTTCTTTCCCACCAAGGGATCCTTTGTCTACAATGATATGTGACTCCCAGTCTACTGAGGAGGCAGTGAGAACGTTGCCTCTAAAGACCATAAACCCTCCTCCATAAAAGTCCTCATTTATGAGGCTTGCTTTATGCCTCCCTTGACAGCTCAGCCCCAACTCAGGCTTTCTTCTATGAGACAGATGTCCACATTCTTGATGACATCAACTGAACTTGCCCTGTTCCTATCTTCTCTACGAGAAATGCCTCAGAGGGCTGGCCCCCACCCTCCCTTGCCCAGGACAACCTCCCTCAGATAGACTCCAGTGTGCCAAAGTATCTTTAATCATGGAGGTCAGAACAGGATCACGATTGGACTGTAGATGCATGTCCTTCCCAATCTGGTCCCCTTCTATGTAGGTTTGAGAATCTCAGGTGTGAGTGTGGGTGCAGGTGGGCACATGAGCGTGGGGAGCCAGCCTACCAAACACACAAGAGTTAAGCTAACAGCCCCTGGTGGTTCGGAATACTTTCTCATTCCCTGTGATAAGTTAGAGAGATGGCGAGGCGAAGCGGGCTGATACAATAGTGATTTTCTCTGGATTCCAGGACTGAATTAATTGCATACACCTTGAGGAAAGTGTGGAGGAAACAATAGGCAAGCTTCCTTTAAAGTCATCTTATTAAGGGAGAAGCATCCTGGCCTCTCTCTCGAAGGGAACCCAGCTCTGCCTTATCAAACACAAGGTGCTGGCTAGATGCAACAGGTTCCTTCCTCCAAAGCTGTGTTCTTACACTCCTCACACCCCCTGTAGGCTTTGAAATCAGTGTTCAAAGTGGACTTTCTGAATTCATGAAAACCCACAGGTCTGTAATCCATCCCTAATGGAAGTCAAACATGACACCGGCAAGATGAAACGCAGTGGCCTCCCCCTCTGTTCACAGTAGGTGTCTGCGGATAATAAATATTTTATTTTACTACAAAAACAAATAACTAAACATACCCCCTGTGTTTGTTCTGAACTCTACAGTAGCTTTTGTGAGTTTACGAGATTTCAAAGCCGAGTGAGGAAACCATAGTGTCACGTCGGTAACTGGGTGTGCTCTTTCAAAAGGAAACTAAAGCTGCTTTCATTCCATACAAACCGCGTATTACAAGGATGCCAGCCAGTGGCCCTCTGCTAAGGGACTTGTTGGCACTCTCCTTCTAGACCCCAGTTTGGGAGCAGAGAGAAACCACCACCAAATAGGCAGAAAGCAGAGGCATTTGGAATTAGCCATCTTCTTAACCTGAGCGGTTCCAATTAGTGCTCCCAAACCAACATTCTTGGGACTTCACCAACACATTTATTGACCTGGTGCCATGCAGGCCTCCCCTTCTGGTTGTCAAAAGTCTTTGAGAGCCCAAGAGAGTGATGCAAGTTCTAAGACCACTCTTCTCTAGGAGAATTCAATGCCAACTTTGATCAAAAGCATCCCAGTTCATAGTTTCCATCAGTTAGTAGTCATCTTGTAACTATAGTATTTAATGGTTTCAAGAAAGTACTTTTGATATGTCATACTCTAAGTCAAATCAGTGGTTGAGTGAATGAAGTGAGCAATACTAGATGTCCATCTGTTGTTTAAGTCCAATGACAGCAGATTTGCATGTGAATTGGTTGGGTTGGTGGCGACAGTGACAGTGCTTCTGGAATATTGTTTGAATTTCTGCTACTCTTTGGTCATCTTGCTATGGTGAAAGGATTGAGAGAATTTAATGTGTTTAAGTCACGGGTGCAATTGCACAAACTGGTGGTTAGACAGATATTGTCCCAGGAACCCAGTGTGGCAGTGACCAGAGTTAGGGATGGCTGTAGGCCATTTCCCAGTGAGAAGAGCTGGCGGTGGTGTTGTGCTATTTAGATTTTATTTTCCATGGCCAACCACACCCTTTCTTCCGGTTTCCAAATGCTATGGAGTTTTCTGGATTCTTCCAGAAGGGCATGATAGCAACTGTCATCATGGTATATGCTTGAAAGGTCTGCTCTACTCTGAGATGGCACATTATGTGTCAATGTGGGCAATGTTTTTGGGTGCGATTAACATTTAATTCTGTGAACAAAGAGTGAAGAGTGGCCTCTGGAATGTGGATGGGCCTCATCCGATCAGCTGAAGGTTTGCGTGAAACAAGACAACCAGCCTCTTTGAGGGAACCGGAGGAAATTCTCCAGCAAACTACATAGAAAGGAAACTGCAGTCACCATCAGCTCGCGTGGGACTCCAGCTGGCCAACACTCCCTGTGGATTCAGATTTACCAGTGCCTATCATGTGGACCCTGATTCCATATAATAAATATCTTTTCCTCCCACTCTTCCTTTCTCCCTCCCTCTCTCTTCCTGCCTCCTCCAGTTTTTTGGCCTCTACTCCTTCTCCTTGTCCCTCTGGACACAAGGGTAGTAACAGCCCCATTGTGGGGAGCCCTGGTAATATCCCTTGTGGTCTCCAGTCACCCAATATGCACCCATGTAATTAGGTCTTTTGTAAATAAGCTCTCCTTGAATTATTCTTTTTGAGCGAGCCATCTGTTTCCTGCTGGGACACTGGCTGACTCCCGGTGGGGAATTTTTTTTTTTCTTTTAATGTATGAAGGTTATTTTTCATTATTTATTTGTTTGTTTGTTTTGACTACAGAATGGCTCAGGTTGAGACATTAATAATTGAAGATCTAAATCCAATTCTGAGGAAATTGACCATGGTCTACAGCAAGCAGGATGGGCTTTAGCAGAAAGATGGAAGTAATGCTCTACTGTAAATACATGGCTGTGATACAGGGCACTCTGTGTAAACTGCTGGGGAAAAGCCAGACAGCTGATGGCCTGATTGCCTGCTTGCAGGGACAGCTGCTGCCCCATGGTCACCAGTGACACCCTTAACCTCACAGAGTTCTGTGCTAGGACAATTCAGCAAATAGATCCTATTTCCTGCTGTGTGCATAACCTATGCACAACAGAAAACATTCGCAAGAGGCAACTTTTTGTATCCTAGGTAAAAAAGGAAAAACTGAAGATATTCTTCTCTTTAAACAATGTTTACGTTTTTACAGTAAAAATCCCAGAGAGATACTAAGGCCAAGACCATTGCCAACCAGGAACAAAGACCAAGAGAGTGGAAGTGGGTTAGTGGCCAGGCCCAAATATTACATACATAGGCACCTTTTTAAATGCCATGTACATAAATAGCACATATGTATACACTTGATTTTAGAGATATATTTTTACAGATATTACTGTTAAAATTTTGCATATTAGAACTAGATTTCTCCAGTTGAGCTTTAGGCTCCCTTGCTGGAAGGACCCAGTCTCACTGGTCTCTGCTCCCCTGACATTTCATATCTGGGTGGAGAACCTCTAAAGCTCTGTGCAAATTTGGCAATGTTCCACACCCTCTTTTGTCTCTTGGTACCTTACGGGGCTTTCTCATTTACTTGGCAAATGCCCTACTGTGCTTTAGACCCTAGAGCAGGCACGAAAGTCAGTGTCCCTCTTTCCTGCTAGAAGCTCACAGTACATGCACCATTCTGCGGTCTCTACTGGCTACATCACAGTGCTGTCCTGTGCCTAAGATGTGGTCGCTCCAGGACAGGCTGCAGCCCTCCACAGAGACTGCTGCTTGCACATGATATGAAGCAACAGCCCATCTCCTTCCATAAGGGAGGTTCAGTCACTTGGTAACTCTCCCAGTTGGTGATCACTTACTGTGTCACAGTCTCTTTCTGCATGAATCCCCAATTCTGAGAAGAACCATGGTCATATACCATTGAGGCTGAATCTCTAGCTGTTACAGCCTCACATGTCCCATAGTTACTAGGTGACATGAATATAAAATAAGGCATATGTAAAGAGAACTCTTGTGAATACGTTTCGAGGTTTCTGTGACTCTTTCCATATCACTCTAACTATATATGTGCATTGCATCTTGTAGAGGGTTGAATGCAGCCCCCCAAAGATGCTTCCACAGCCATATCATAGATCTTATAAATGTCACCTTATTTTTAAAAAGTGTCTTTACAGATGATAAAGAACCCACAGCATAGGTGATACATGTATTTGTATACAAAAACAAATAGGAAGGAAGAAGGAGAGGTAGAAGGAGAAGGAGAGGGAGAGGGAGAAGGTGAGGGAGAGGGAGGGAGAGAGATTTTAAGGAACTGTTTCACACGATTTTGGGGACTAATAACTCCAAAATCTGTGGAGGTGGCTAGCAGGCTGGAGACCCAGGAAGAGTGGATATTATGGCTTCAGCCTAAGAATCATTTACTGGGAGATTTTCCCTTTCTTCCAGACCCTCATTTTTTTTCTGTTAAGGACTTCAATTAATTGGATGAGTCCTAACCATAGAATGGAGGGTGATTTATTTTATTCAAATTCTATTGATTTAAATTGTGTTAATCAGCTTTTGGTCAGTGTGACCAAACACTCAATAAAATCAATTTGAAGGAGAAAATTTTTCTTTATATTGGCTCACAATTTCAGAGGTTTCAGTCCATGGTCACTTGGCCATGTTGCTTCTAGGCCTGTGGAAAAATATGACAGAGGGTGTGGCAGAACAGAACTACTCATCCTGTGGTGGTCAGGAAGCAGAGAGAGATGGGATGAACCTGATGGGAAGGGGCCTGAGATCAGATATAGTCCCCTAGATCACACCTCCATGATGCCCATCCCACCTCCTGTTTACATAATCTCCTGAGAGTACCATCAAATGATTTCCTAAGTGGATTACTCCACTGATGCAGTTAGAGCCCCAATGCTCCTATCACTTCCCAAGAATCCAACAGTAACTAAGCTTCTGATGATAAGCCTTCTCAGGAGATAATTTAGATAATAACCATAACAGAAATGTTAATTTCACCTAAGCAAATACTGTAGCATGCTATTCAGGGGTTCCCAGAGAAACTACATGTATATGGAGAGAAATGGAGGGAGAGAGAGAGAGAGAGAGGAAGAGAGAGAGAGAAAGAGAGAGAGAGAGAGAGAGAGCGAGAGAGAGGAGCTTATCATAGGAATTATATCAAGTGATTATGGAGATCAAGAAAACCCAGGATCACCATTTGCAAAGCTAGAAAACCAGGGGAGCCAATTGCATAATTCAGCTCCCATCCAAAGACATGAGAATGGGGGGTGTGTTGTGACTCCCACTGTGGATCTGAGTCTGAAAATCCGAGTACCAGGAGTTTCCATATTCAAGGGCAAGGAGCAGGACGTCTCAACTCAACAACAGTGAATTTGCTCTTCCTCCATCTTTTGTTCTGTTCCTGTCCCCAAGGGATGCTATGATGCCCATGCACATTAGAAGGTGGGGACATTTTCTTTACTTAAATCATCAATTTTAATGCTAAGCGCCCCTGGAAGCACCTGCATGGGTACACCCAGAAATAGTGGTTTAGCAGGTTTCTGGGCATCCTTAACCCAGGTGACACATATAATTTCATCATGAGTACTTTCACTGTGACATCTAGACTAATGTTTGATCAAACACCTGGGTACCATGGTTCAGCCAAGTTGACATGTGAAATTAACTATCACAATTATCCTAGGTTGTCCAGGTGGTCCCTAAATTCAGCAGCAAGGACTGTTAAACAAGGAAAGCAGAGGGAGATGAACAAGGCAGAGAAAGGAAACAATGTGAAGGAGGAGCAGAAGATGGATTTATGGGGTCACAAGTCAAGGACGGCAAGCTGGGGTTGGGCGTGGACAGACACTTCAACCGTAGAATCTCAGGGAGTGCATCACTGCCTTCCCTAGATTTGACTTCTAGTCTGAGAAGTGTAAGACAATCCATTTCTGTCTTCTAAAGCCACCTAGTTTTTGTTACAGCAGCCATGGGGCGTTAATACATACTCTAAAATAGTGGGAGTGGTGCAGAACTGGAGAAGACCTTAGTGTTAACTAACTTTGTAGGAGTAGCAGCAGTAAGTAGAGATTCTTGGAAAGTCGGAGGAACTGAGACGACACCTTTATGATGGCCAGAGTTTGATGGGTGGAGAGTGGAGGGTGGAGGAAGACACAGGCCTGGCTCTACATAGACACAGTTTCTACCCATCTATCACGTGGTCGCCAGGGAAAGACATCTGTTAACCCCAACCCAATCTGTTCTTCAAGTGGTTCAAGCAAAAAGGCCTCGGCCTGGGTTCTAATGGGAGATGAGCAGTCTGTGCAGCTTTTCCATTATGCAACTTATTAACTATGCAAACTCTCGGTCTGGTCCTCCGAAAGAGCATCTCATGGCATGTAGACCCTGGCGTATACCTGGCTGCCTGACCTGAGCACTGGTTTCGTTCTTTGGGTTTGTCTAGGTAACAATATGCCATGGTAATTGCCTGAATCCTCCATGCCTGCTGGCCCACCCAGTCCATCTGTGGGCTTTGTGTGTTGAATTAAAACCCTAAATACTCCTTTAATGCAGTTTGGGAAACTTTTTTTTATGTGTTCTAGTATCATAATTCATACTGTACTAAAATTTACATGCCCTTTTCTGAAAAAAAATAATATTGTCATGTAAATTTTTGTAAGCTCTAGGTTTATTTTATGACCCATAAACTTAGACAATATATTAAAATCTTGGAAGAATTTAATATCAGCATCAGATTATCCTTAAAAAAAACTCTCACACCTAATTCTTGGGTATTGCAGAGACCGAGGCATATCAAGTATGTTAAAAGGTTTAATAGCTGTTAGTAAATTTTACTGCTGCTGTCAATAACTCCATAATATATTGGACCAGTTAATAGGTCAATGGAACATATTTATATCTTGCTATAAACTGTTTACCCAAGAACAAACTAATTTCTAATGATAATGAAACATGGAGTCAATAAATATTAATTTTAGCATTTCTAATTTAAATACAATTTTTCACATCTGCCATAAATGTTGGGCTAGCCACATTAAAACACACATTATTGGTTTTGTGTACCAAGGACAACTATGCTTAAAACTAACTATGATATTTAGTCTATAAAACAATGTTTGTGAATGATACAACCTTTAAGGTATGGTTTTTTTTTTATTAAAACCATAATAATATTTAAGGTGTCTTCCAAAACATTTGTTCTATCATTTATAAGACATTTTAATACACCTGGTAAAAATAAGCATGCAGCATTTTAAAAATTCATCTTTTTAAAAATATACTTTTGAAAAATCAGGGCAAGTTTCCATATTTAACATATTTGAATTTACAGGCTATTATTGTCTTGATTTTAAACTCTTTTGTTTGGTTGTCCAAGAGTTCACTTAAGTTTTACAGTTGAGCTGAATAAACCAAATACATGTGTATTTGACTTCATGCTCCTACAGGCAGGTTCCCTGTGAAAAGAACAATGCTACAGATTGATTGTGTTTCCAATACATTTGAGCTGTGTTAGAAAATGAATTATCCATTAAGAATCCTTTCGTAAAACAATAACATCTCAAAAGTGCATGTTTGTGAGATTTTTTTCATCCCATGGGATCTTCTGAAGAGAAATGTACACACACACGGGGAAATATGTAGAAGGGATCTTAGCCATATCCTTTCTTAATGATAGAGAAGGTGCCATGATACTAATACTCCTTGGTGGATAAATATTTAAGGATCTCTTTCTCTGCTTGGCACTTCGCTAAGCCTGGCATCCCTTCCTTCATCCCTCCCTCCATTCCTCCATCTAACCTTCCCTTCTGGCGTCCACCCATCTGTCTGCCCACCCAACATCTACTCCCGGCATAGATGTTGCCTGAGTGACCACTACACCAAGGTCCCCAGGCTGAGCTTCACTTCTTATTTATTTTTTCAATGTCACCTGCTGTTATGGGCTAATAGTGTTTGACCAGACCCCTTCTGCTGAAGTCCTAACCCTCAGCACCTCAGACATGATTGTATTTTAAGGGCTTTGAAGAAGAGATCAAGGTAAAATAAGGTCTTTAGGGTAGCCCCCAGTCCTATTTGACTGGCATCCTATTACAGGAGGAGGTTAGGGCACACAGATAGGCACAAGGGAAGTCAGGGTGAGGGCATTGGAAGGGCACAGCTATCTACAAGCTAGGAAGAAAGACCAACACTTTGATCTTGGCTTTCCAGCCTCCAAAACTGGGAGAAAATAAATTTCAGTTGTTTAAATTGCCCATTCTGTGGGGTTTCCTATGGCAGCTCTAGCTAATATACCTTCTTAGCTGTAAATCCTAATTTTTCATACCAGAGTTATGTTACTCTAGTTTTGAAGGTTTAAAAAAAGTAGAAATCAAAAAAATATTTCCATAAAGAAGCCAAGATTCTCAGTACCAGAAATTTTGACATTTGGGGAGAAGTAATTCTTGGGGAAAGGGTACTATCTTGTGCATTTCAGGAAGCTTAGGAGCATCCAGGCCTCCACCCGGCAGATGCCAATAGCATTCTCCAACTGGGACAGTCAGACATGTCTACAGATACTGTCCAAAGTCTCCACGCTAGGAGTGGGAGAAAAATTGTCCCTGGTTGAGAACAGCTGAGCTTTATCTACACTGGTGATACATACACCCGCTGTGTGTCCGTACATCCATAAAATGCCACATTTTCTACATGCATCATATATATATCTAAAGAAGAGAGGAAAGGGCCTCAGAAATCATCCTGGCCAGGCCCATACTTTTCAGTGGGGGTGGCAGACTCAGTAGGATGGGCCTTGCCCACTGCTTCTGGGCACAGGTGGTAGGGTCAGCACCAGGACATGCTTTTGACATTTTCCCTATGTATGGCCTTAAATCACCTCCCTCTACTCTCCATGAGAGGACAGGGTAAGCAGAGGTTTGGGGACAGTAAGGCTGCTAAAAGATGCCAGTGTAAGCCTACAACTCAGTGACTTTAAGAGGCTCACCCTATTTCCTAGCAAAGTGATTCATGCATTTCTGTCCTTCACCCACCTCTAACTCTGAGGTGGGTCGTTTCACACAGTGCCTCTAAAAGCAAAGATGATCAACTCATTATCAGTGGGCAATGAGGTCCAGCACTGCGGGGCATTAGGGCAGAGCCTTCCCTGGCGGACTCCCTCCAATCCTCTGCCACACCCATTCCTGCTCAGCCTCTGGGACCTAGCATCCTTGGCCTGCATCATGTGTGCTCCTTGTTCTCTGCCGTTCCTGGCTTCCACCTGGCCTGGCCAGTAGCAGGAACCAGCAGCATCTCTAACATAGGAGAGGTCAAGACAAGGACTCTAGTAATGCCCTCGTTGAGAGGCAGGGTCCTCTACAGCTCTTCTTTATGGCCCTCACAGCTGTGTCATGGCTGTCCCTTCCCTCCCTAACCCCTTCAGGCCCAAGTGGTAATAGCTGCCCACTGTTGCTGATCCCCAGGCTTCATCGTCCTTTATTGATTTCTACTCTGTCCACACCTTGGTAAATAGTTCTTCAACTAAAATTGTTCCTTACACAGGCCTTGTCTGCAGGGATCTGACTGACCATGAGGACCTTCTTTGACTTGTACGGAGCCAATCTTCAAGCCGGTAGCTATTGTTACTCTGCTTTGTAAAGGTCCCTGGGAATCTTTTAGTTTCTCTTTTATGCTTAACCTGACACAATTCCCCCAATTAATGTGTTATATTAAATATCAGGCTTTAATAATCTAGTATTTTATTAATATATTTTAATATTTAATGTTAACATTTTATGTGGAGTTCTTAGTCATATTAATCTAGTAAATTTTGCTAATAAAATTAAACCTTTTCCTATTTTTACCTTTTGAATAGTAAAGATTATGGGAGAGTAAAAATAATTAGATTTCTTTGGGGTAAGTGATGGGGAAAAAGATTTATTTCCCTGAAAATGATTCCTATTTTCCATCTTCTCCTAATTTCTTGTTTCCTATAGGTATCTCCCTTGCTCAACTATTGACCCTAAAATAAAGGTGGGTGGGTACCTGCCAAGAGCTTCTGTGACCATTTATATTTTTAGAATCAGAAAAACCATACAGGAAATCCAATGATTCCTCAGGTGTATAGACAAGAAAAAAGGGAATCCCCATTTATTTCATAAGCAGGAACATACCTGTCCCCCATCTCCCCAACTTGTGAGACTTTGCTGGTGGGCTGCAATCTTCACATAATCTGATCTCAGACGGGTAGTGACTTGGACTTCTCAGCTCCATCCCGTGTTTGGATGCACTTGGCTTTCACTATCTTCCTCCTGCCAGCGCACCCTAGCCCAGATTGTTTCCTGTGCTGTCCTCTTGTACTGCTCAGGGCCTTTCAAGGAACTGGAGCTTCTGTGAGACTTCAATATAAGGAGCCATTCCCGACTGTGAAGTCCATGCTGTGCTAGTGTTCTTTGTATGACAAGAGCCCCAGTCTCTGTGGCGGAAAGAGTTAAGTTGGGGGACAAGAGGTTTCCATGTTTCAACATCCTTGAACATGCATTCCACACGGGTAGGCTGTGGGGTGCTCTGTAGGCCTGGCCCCACTGCCTCTGCTCAGTCACCTTCCTGTGCAACCCTGCTGATTTCTATAACCAACCTCAAGCCCCAGTCTCCACATCTTTGCTTATTTTGTCTGTTTTGCTTGAAATTCTCTATTTCCTCTTCCTCCTCATTTTGCTTCCTTACTTAAAATTTTTTAATTAATGAATCACAAAAAAGAGGGTATCAACCATTTCTTCGATACCCAAAGTTAATGTTTTGTTCCTTCATTTCAATCTCTTTTTATTGCACATATATTTTTGTGTTGTTTTTGTAAAGCTTCATAATTTAATATTCAGATCTTGTTTCTATGAAACAAACGAAGCTTAAACCTCCGGGCTCCTGACCTACACGGGCTCTTTCCTGCACTACTGATTTTTATCCTCTCTCTGAGGCCACACAAGTTGCAGTATTCAGGCCCCTGAAACCTGGTTCTGCCCTATTCACATTATTCATGAGTTTCCCATGGTATTAAAAGCTCCTTGTGAGCAGGATTCCAATGGTTGTATAGCTGGTCATTAGGGGATGAATCAGTTTGCTCCCTTCATGTGGGACCTTAGGCAATCCAATATTTTACTATTATAAATAACATAGCAAGCAGCATGTTTATGCATTAATATTTGTCCACGTTTTTTGTTATTTCCTTGGAATAGACTTTCAGGAGGAAAACAACTTGGTAAAAAAGGATAAATGGATTTATGGTTCCTGATGATCATTGGCAAACCACTTCCCCTGGTAGACATGACTTCAGCCTGATAAGAATTCTACTCAGCTCTACCCTTGATGGTTTTTAAAAATGAGCATTTAAAAATTAGCGTCAGTTTGATAGGTTACAGTCTCTTCTTTTAACTTTTAGCTACTTAATTCCTTGCAAATTTGGGCCTTTGAATCCTGCCTGTTTCTTTGTATTTATCTTTTTGTAAATTTTCAGGCTATCTCTTTAATTCTTAGCACTTGTTTAAAAAGTCAGCACATACACGTGTTTGTGTACTAAAAGATGTTAGTGCTTATGTGTCACACTGGTTGGAAATATAGTGGTCCCAGTTTGATGCATTTCAAATTTTTTTACAGTGGAAGTTTTAATATTAGAAATTTTTGATGTCAGTTTTGAAAGCATATGTGGTTATTTTGTTGATGTTCTTACTATGTTGTTTTCTCCCTTTGTTGTTGTCGTTACTTAATTAGAAGGCTTTCCTGTGTCAAATAGTGTTATTATTTGATATTTATATATAATTTATTATTTTTGTTTTAGTGTTCATTTTTGTATAGGATATAATAGGAATAACTAGGTTCAATATTTTTTTTTTCTTTTTAGCTAGGCTGTTGTCCAGTTAGTATTTTTTAAATAACCAATTCTTCCTCTTGGAAAGAGCCCTTTATCATGTCCTAAATGCTCTCACATCTTAGGCAGGGCTGCAGAATGACCCGTCCGGTCCCATTGATGGCGCCATCTGTTCCTGGACACTGTTTCCATTATTGCAGATTTATTATGCACATTAATATAAGGGAGGGCAAGAGCTTGCTCATTACTCTCATTTTGACAAATTTATTCTTTTCTAAAATTCCTCATTTTCTTATGAAATATAATGCATAGATTAAAAATGCATGAACTATAAATGTAGAACTTAACAAATTATTAAAAAATGAATACCCACATAAATACCACCCAGGTTAGGAGAAGGAACATTGGAGTCCCTGAGAGACTTTGCAGCCGGTCCCAAGCCCCACACCCAGCTCCCACACAGGCAGCCGTCATCCTGACTCAGTATCGCCACAGCCCTGTTTTTCTTTATTCTTCTCTATGTTACGTACCTAAGTATGTACCCTGAAACACTGCAATATAATTTTAAACTTTGTATAAGTGGATTTATATATAAAAGGACTTAAAGGACTTAGAAGTTACATCTAACTTCTTTTGTTGAGGGTTTTGTTTTTAAGATTTATCTGTGTTGTAGTTCAATCTCTTTCACCACTATGAAATATTTTATAGAATTAATATCCTATCATATATGGGTCTATTCTACTGTTGCTGGAAGTTTGGGTCGTTTGCAGTTGAGGGCTCTTGTTGAGTGCCACCGCTGTGGATTCTTGTGCATGTCTTCCAGGATACATGTGTATACAAGTTTTTGTGAATATGCTGGTATGCATATGGTTCATATTGACAGATAATCGAAAATGGTTTTCAGTATGTAAGACAAATTTGCACTCCCACCAGCAGGGGTTAAAAATTTCTATTGTACTCTTATCTCACAACTACTTGGTGTTGATTGTCTTTTCATTTTAACCTTTCAGGTGGGCACAGCATAACTCCTCGTGGTTTTTAATCTGCATTTCCCTATGATAAGATTGAACACCTTGTAATATGTGGATTGGCTGTTTTGATTCCCTCCTTTGTGAGGTTTTATAAATATCTTTTATATATTCCAGTATTGTGCTTTTTGTTGCTGTATGATTACAAATATTTTATCTCATTTTGTGGTCTTTTCATAGTCTTGATGATGTTTGTTGATGAAAAGAAGGCTTCATTTTTAAAATACTAAAATGTATCACACAATTCTTTTATCGCTGCTTTATGTATCCTGTGTAAGTACGTATCCTGTAACCTATATGTATCTTTTTCTATCTCTAAATCCTGAATGTGTTTTCTGACAACATCTGCTGAGCACTGTATTATTTTCCCTTTCATATTTATATCTGTAGTCTCTTGGATTAGAGTTTTGTGCAAAGGGTAAGGTAGTGATCCAGTTTGTGTTTTTCTTATATGGATACCCAGTTTCCCCAGCGTTGTTTTTGAAAGTTCGTACTTGGCTTCAGTGTTTCTCAATTACATTGTGTAGGGGAGGTCCTGGGGAGTGAACACAGCGCCTTGCACCAGGCAATTACTCTGCCACTGCGCTAAATCTCCATCCCCCCAGTTACATTTTTGTCATAAATCAATAGCTATATATGTATAGTTGGCTTCAAATTTTTTAATCCAGTTCTGTTGGTCTATTTGAATATCACCTTGCTAATACTCATTATCCTAATGTATATAAAGTTATAATAAGATTTAATTTCTTACAAAGTGATTCTTTCCATTTGTTGTTTCTTTTTAAAATGACCAGTGCTATTCTTGGGCACTTTGGATTTTTATATGAATTTTTGAATCAACTTTATAATTAGTCCACATCAGATGCTCTTTATATCTACTATATTCCCCTTAAAATCTAGTGATCAACCTCAGGGGCCAACATCCTTATACCATTTTAGATATGGTTTCTATCTTCATTACTTATATTATTGTAAATTTAATTCAAAAGTTTCTGTAGTTTCTATGTAGAAGTCTTGTCTATTTATGTGCAATGCTTATTCTTAAATGCTTGATTTTTTATCATATTGAAAATTGTATCTTTAATCTTTCTATTTTTATGGGCCAATATAGAAGGATGATTGTATTAGTTACCTTTCTAGAGTCAATCCCTTGCAAGAAAGCAGATTTACGGATATTTACAAGTTACAACATTCACACACACAAGCCAAATGCAGGAAGAGTGCAGAACGTCTGCCTGTGCACTATAGACCTAAAAGATCCAGTCGAGGGCTGGGAGCCCCTGGCAATGTCCATGTACGTCTGTGTCTCCACTAAATGGCTGAAGAAATATTTACTGGAACCAGGATATGATGCTCGCAGCAGCAGAGATGAAGACCAGAGCTCCCCTGAAGCAAACAGCAGGCATCCCGGACGACGGTAAGAGCCCGAGCTCCTTCTGTGACGAGAACAGCTGAGTTCCCTTTGGGAGAACCAGCCGCAGCAGAGCTTCTCCTGGGAAACAGCCGGCCCCCATCTTCTGCTCCCTTCTCCTTTATGCTGTGTCGGCAACAATCCTCAGGTGTCTACACCCAGAACTGCACCAACTCAGTCCAGCTGGGCGTTCTGGCTCAAGTTGACCACAGCAAGCCCACCACAGTGAATTTTTATATGTTAATTTTATCCCTAGAAAAATCCTAAGTAATTTACTAAATTAATAATTAATCTGACAATCCTTTGAAAGGTTGGTATATACAACTATCTCTTTATTTACTTCTTTCATTTTCAAATTGTTTTTCTTTCCAATCAATCTCTCAACTTCTCTTTGACCATCTTGCCAGCACTGGCAAGATCTTCCAAGACAATTATAAAGAGAAATGCGGACATCCTGGCTTGTTCTTTCTACTTATGCCTCTAGATGATTTTTAGAATAATTTTCAAGCTAAATAAAGTTCTGCTGGGATTTGGTTAGAATTACACTTTGGCACCTGTAGCCTATTAATGTTCTTCTCCTGGAGGTAAGGATTTCTATTTATTTTTATCAGTTTAGAAATATTGGAGTATTTTCTTCTTAAGGGCTGTATATTCCTTTGAATGTGGTCTTAAATTCTTGTTTTGGTTTTTCTTCCTAATGAGAAAGAGATGTCAATTTCCAGACATCTAACTGGTCACTGCGGATATCCAAAAGAGGCATGGATTTTTACATATCCTTGGAATTGTATTATGTCTTATAGTTGATTATTTTAGGTTTTCTAAGTTAATGTAATATTTTAAACAAAATGAATATTTGTTTTTTCTCTTGAATAATTTCTCTTGAATAATTCTCAATTATTTAGAAAAAGTTAATTTTTAACTTTCTAGTGGTTTGGTTATTTATTGTCATTTTGTTAATTTGTCATGTTATTAAATTTTTGCTTATAAACTTTCTGCACTGAGAAGCCTATCAAAATTTATCTAGATTTTCTTCTGTGACTTTGTATATAACTGATCTACTAGATAACTTTGTATATTTTTAATAGTTATTTGAAGAAAGTATTAATCTTTATTTGCTAGATATAAATGTGTGTGCATGTTGTACATGTGGATGTGTACTTACTATTCTCATATAAGTACACACATATAAAAAGTATAAAGTATAACTCTAGCTCCATATGTATTCTTGTGTAAGTATTCATATTGATTGAACTTAATTCTTTTAGTCAAAACCTCTGCAGAATTACATTGTTTTATCTATTTGATTTTCCTGTACCAAAGAAAATAAATTAAATCCTAACACTGGGACTGTGTATCTCATTCATCTTCTTTTTCATTCATTCATATTTTAATTGTTTTTTTCTTGATATAGTTTGATTTATATTATTCATTGAATATAAGATGATGACTGCTGGGGTTGGGGATTTAGCTTAGTGGTATTGCGTTTGCCTAGCAGATGCAAAGCCTTGAGTTTGATCCCCAGCACCCCCCCCAAAAAAAGATGATGACAGTTATGTCTTCTCAGGTTATTTTAATTTTCATCAATATATAATATATACCTCTTTATTTTATATACATATTTCTGCTTTGAATCCTACTTTTTCTTTTTGAACAGTTTTTCTTTTGGTTAACACTGGAGTTTCTGACTCTTTACTCCGAAAATGTCTATACTGCTCAGTTTAACGTATGTATAAGCAAAGCCGAACTGTGTGCAATTTGTGTTTACCCATCTGCAAACCTTTTAATAGAAAAATTTGAGTCCGTCACAGTTGTTATCTTCACTAATACGCTTTGGCTTTATTTCTGTCTTCATTCCTCTGTTTTGTTTTCTGTTTGGTAATAGAACTGAATTTTAGTGCCTTTGCCCTCCAGCTGTGCTAGGGGGTGTCAGCGCCAACAGCCCGTGCTAGACCACGGCCTCAGGAGGGGAGCCTGCTGCAGCGGCTTTCCACAGCAGAGGCCGAACCCAGCAGGGCTCAGAGCAAAGGCTGGAAGCCTGTGAAGCTCGATCATCTTCTCTCCCATGATTGCTGCTCTACCACTGGGAACATTTCTATGCTTTTTTATGAAAGAAACAAACACAGTGTTGATAAAGCAAACATCATGTGAGAACTCACCCCAATTTGCTGAAGGATGATGTCAGTAACCCACAGATCAGCCAAAGTAAAATAGGAAAGCACAAAAGCGATGTCCCTCTTCTGTCCCTGTATCTCTCTGGTTGGTCCAGTGTGGTTCAATAGCTCACTCGCACCCTTCCGCCCTGAGGTATTTGCTGTGAGCAGCACCTCATCCCGTGGACTAAACTACCTCCTTTAGTTCTGAGGCTGTAGAATTGCAGTGGGAAGCACAGCACGAAAAATTATCATTCAGGAAATGTCAATATATTTGAATATAATGTTTGTTTAAAGGCTTTTATTTTCTCACTCAGGTAATTTCATAAATTTAGCCATAAGGAACAAATGATTGGTGTCGAAAGACCTTAAAGGAATTCCAAGTGTGCTAACAGCTGAAACTCAGTCTTCTGCTGTGTAAAGTGAACCAAGTGGTCCTGAGTCCTTGGTGCTGAGTGTATTGAGGGAGACTGCATTTGAAGAAGTAGCCAAGAATCAGGCATATCATAAGCTCTCCACAAAAGCTCTTTGTAAGTAATGCAAGATGGATGCCATGGATTGGTTTTAAAACACTGATGTAGAAAAAGTAAACATGTCTGGTGTAACCTCCAATAGATTAACACTGACATATACTCACTTTGGTCAAATTAGTGCAGTAAAGGAAATACTCAATTTATTAGATAAAAAGCACACACATCAAATGCTTTAGTATGTAACAAAATTAGAAAATAACCTGGTTTTCTGATAGAATACTAAAAACTATACAAGAAAAAGAGAAAACAAATGAGTCAGCAAAAAAAAAACAGGTGAAGCTGAGATTAGAATTCAAATGTGCATCATGAGGTATTAAAAATCATTGGAGGAAGAAAGTGATTTTGAACCACTAATTCTATGTCCATCTACATTATTATTCAAAACTGAAGACAATATTGATGCCTTTTAACACATACAGAACTAAAACTTTTTACTACTTTTTCTTAAAGGATCTTCAGGGATGCACTCCAGCAAAATAAAGTATGAATTTGATAAAAACAAATATGCGAGATAAAAAACAATGATATACAAAAACTATTATAAGACTATTTAAAGTTAATTTTGAGTTTTTGATAATGTTATTGAAAAACTTTCCTACTAATAACTGCTTATTATGAAAGTAGAAAAAGGATAATTTTTAGGAAAAATACAGGTACTTTCATTTAAACTTGGAATGTAGAAAGATTAGTCATGTACTAAATCATTTGCCATATCTAGGGTAAAGGGTAAATTACAGATAAGATTTCTCAGCATTACATAAAACACATTTAAAGGTAAAATTAGAAAATTAGAAATAATATATTTAAGTTCTAAAACTTTGGGACAAATAATTAAGAAAAAAAAAACTTTATCCATCCAGTTAACCTGGATGACTAGAAATAGTTAAAAAAAATTGAATCAACATATACCTATGCATTACTTTTGCATATTATAAAACCAAAATTAGATTTGATAAAAAGAAAAGACAGTAATGTGCTATGTACAAGAAATGCATATAACTTAACATGATATAAAAGATTGGAAGAATAAAATGTTGGAAAATAAAGGAAAAGATTGTGATAAATTTGGTAAAATTATCAAGAATGAAAAAAAGTGAAAAAAAGAAAGAAAAAAAGAGAAAGCCATATTTCCAAGGTGGTAAAAGTACAGATATCCATAAACACGTAAATATGTCTTCTAACCAAGGGTCTCACACAGAGAGCAACCACTCTACCATTAGACTGAGCTACAATTTTAGCTCTATTCTAAACTCTGCAAAAGGGAGTATATATAGTATACACATATACTATATATACATATACTATACATATACCCTATATATACACTATGCTATATATACATATACTATACTATACATATACTATATATACTATGCATATTATCTATATCTATATATATACATATGGTGACGGTATGCTGGACATCGAACTCAGGACCTTGTGCTTACTTCACAAGCACTTTACTACTGAGATAAATCCTCAACTGAGAGAGTATATTTTTAACTGCAATCAGAAGTGTATTGCAAATTACCACAATGAAAAAATAACTGTGTTTTGCTAATTCAGATTAATATGATGCCTCATGAGAACAACAGCATGGAGCAGCAAGTACCTCACATATTCACTGCAGGTAACAAATATATTTTGCTAGAGCATATTTGAGGCCAATATAGTAGCAAGTATCAAAATTCACTCTGGGCACATATTTAGCAGCAAGGAATTTCTTAGGAACTTTCCTATAGAAGTATTAGCATGATTTTAGAAAGCTGCACAAATTACAATGTTGCTCATAATATCTAAAAACCCAGAATCACCTAAATGCTCATCAGGCAGATGATGGTTAAACTGTCATACATGCATTCTACAGAATACTATGCAAGCATAAAAGTGATATTAAAAATAATACTGGCAAGGGTGAAAGATGCACTAATGAGTGATAAGAAAATATGCTGCAGAACACTTGCATGTGTACCAAATCATTTTTAGTAGCTATCTTTGAAAGGGCAAGTGGATTTGGAGAGGTGATAAAAGTGTTTTGACCAAATATGATTCTGTACAATCTGATCTTATAAAGAGAATTACCCCATTAAATTTTTTGATAATTACAAAAACAATAAAAAAGGAAAATATATGAAAAATAGAGAATACAATAGAAAACACCCTAGAGGTCTTTGTTAAAGTAGTTTCAGTTAAAATCAGGGGAAAAATCATTAAAGTATAGGGTACTGTATGTTTTTCTTCAAATTTAGGTTGATGGGCCAATGTCAAGATGAACAGAGTGATCACAAAGAGAAGAGACATATACCCAGAATAGCTAGTATCAATTTTGATGGTTACTTTAATTTAAAAAAAATAGGTTAGTAATTTTAAGATGTGTCAAGTACAGGTACCAAATACCCAGAATGAATGTAAACATTATATGTCATAAACATGAGTTAATAATAATAATAACAATAATGAGAATGGGGGAAAATGATTTAGAGATAGAAGGAGGGAGGTGGGTGGGAAGAGGAAATGAATTAAATAAGAAATGAGCTGTGTTAAGCACCTACTCCCCGAGATGAATGTAAACTTCATGTACAGTAAACATTCTAATAAAAAATTTTTTTTTTGGAAAAAAAGGAAGAAAGTTTGAAACTGAAAATAAGTTTTTGTTTGGTTGTTTTTGGAGTGTGGCCACACATGCTAGGCAAACACTCTACCACTGAGCTATAGCTCCAGCCTCAAAAATAGTTCTTTATGAAGATGTAGTTTCCAAATAAAATGGAACTGAGATGATTAGGTTGGGTGGATGCTGATGTAATTTAACACTTAGATGGAGTTTGCTTATTGTCTCGTGAGCTATTTTGTATTATTTCTCATTATCTACGATGATGATTTGCTTTGTTCTGATTCACTTCTAGACACCTAATAGTTACTTGTTCACCAATTCAGATCCTCATAGAAATGGAACATCATCGTGTCCATTTCACACACACCCCAGGTGACTGGAATGGAGTCAGCACTGCAGACACTGGCAATCATCTTTCACTCTAGCAACAAATAGGTATGAGACAAACACTCTGGAATGGAATAAAGCCTCTAATTCCCCATAGGCTTGCTTAAATTCGAAGCAGAAAATCATATTATCGCATCAGAATAAGCTTAAGTTGCACAATGAAAATACTGTATAAAGATCTCAGACTATCAGAGCTTCACACCAACAATCATGTTTCATGGGACTACCATGACATTCTCCAGACTGGCTTCAGTATAGGACACTGCCCTGCAAGGCAGCCCACACGTGGACTTCTGGGCACTGGTGGAGTTGATGGTCTCTTGGCACAAGGGAAAAAAGGAAATCCTGGGATATCTTCCTGGCTGGAATAGCATCTGCCTGCTTGAAGCTTGGAATAGCTCCTACTTGCCCTTCATTGACCAAAAGCAGTCACATAACCAGCCTACTGTGAGCCAGTGGCCCTCACATGGAAGAGCTAGGAAGCATCACACCCCAGATTCAACCACTTTGACACTAGATAAGGGATGGACCCTGCCACCTAGACTGTTAGGTTTATAAACATTTATACACAGAGGTTGCTATAATACACCAGTCTGCTGAAAAGTGGCAAAAAGGAAAATGCATGGAAAGTGTGTGGTTTTGAGCCAGATATAATGGCACACACCTGTAAGCCCAGGACTTTGGGAGGCTGAGGCAAGAGGATTGCAAGTTTGAGCTATGCTTGGGCAATTTAATGACTTAGTCAGATCTTGTCTCAAAATATTTTTTTGAAGGACTGGGGATGTGAATTA
Source organism: Hystrix cristata (assembly GCA_004026905.1). NCBI lineage: Eukaryota > Metazoa > Chordata > Mammalia > Rodentia > Hystricidae > Hystrix > Hystrix cristata. The sequence continues at coordinate 28,949 of PVJO010004064.1, forward strand.
TTGTGAAGGTCCTGGGTTCAGGTTTGATCTCCAGTACAGAGGAAAGAAGAGAAAAAAAGTATTATTATGGTTAAAATAGAACTAAATATGAGCACAAATAGGAAATTTTCATCAGATAGCTCTTTGGGCAAAATGAAATAAGTGGATGAGAGCAACCTTCCAAGAGGGACTTGGCACCATAACGAACTCCTCAGTCACAGTGACACATACAAGGAGTACAGCATGTGACAGTAGAGATGAATGCTTTGAACTTTTCCTTCTCCTCATTTTAGTTACTTTGTGTGTGCATAATACATGCAGATGGATACGTAGTCTGAGTTAAAATCATTTAGAATCTTCTTTTTATTAAAGAAAAATTCTGGCATTGTCCCAGATGCCATGCGACCTGCACGTCTTCTTCACCCTCATCTGCCTTTTCCTAAAGGTGCCCCTTTGAGAAAGCTGCACCCTATGAAGTTCCCTGGATACATCTGTCTGCACATTATCACTTTTTCCTGGCTTATCATAAATCCTCCATAAAGGTTCATTGAGGAAAAACAGAGATGAGATAAAGTTGCAGGACCCTGAGAGATGTTCGTGGGGAGACGGGCTCTGTAATGACATCAGGCTGGAGTCATGCAGTCAGGATTGTCCCTGTGAGGCCACTCCCCTGGGATAAAAAGACAGGCATGATCTGGCCTTTTCATTTCTTTTTCTTTTATTCTTTTTTTTTTTTTTTTGAGTGTCAAATTGTAAGGAAGGAGATATCCAGATGTGAGCTGTGTCTGACCCAGAGGAGCAGGTGCTGGGATGGAGATGAAGCTGGAAGCTGGAATGTGGCACCTGTGGAAATATTGATGCATTTGCTTCAAACTGAAATGGTGTGTGCGCGCACGTGTGTGTGTGTGTGTGTGTGTGTGTGTGTGTTGTAGAGAAGCTGGATGTGTGAACTCATGCTCCGAGATTCCACATGGACCCCGCAAGCTTTGATGAGTGACATGAAGCATCCTCATAATTGGCCATAAAAGACTGTAGAACGCAGACTTCGGTCCTGCAGCTGTGAGCGAGGACCCACGCTCTGGCACAGTGGCTGCAGTTGTTCCCAGGCTGATGTACACTGGCTGTGAATTTTGTGAATACATCCAGCCCAGCATGTCTGTACAACTGGAATTAGATTTTTTTAAAAGCCCTTTTTAAAATCCAACTCCATTACTACACTGGCCAAATTGAAACCATCAGTCCACCCTCTAAAGCTAACCTCCTTTATCTTGATTTATTCGTGGGAATGCAAGGCTTGCCAAGAAGCACAGGACCTCTGCCCGATATTAATAATTGCAGTACGGAGATGAAGTCCATTACATGGGATAATTCTGTACGTGGCTGAATGTATTTAAGGAGAAAAAGATTTAAAAAGATGAGCCTCCTGCTTCCCACAAGCAGGAGTGAAGGAATGTTAGCTGACAAATGTGGACAGGCCACAGAGTTCATGAAGAATATGAATGACAAAACTCTTTCTCAGTATTTCCAAAGATCTGTTTAACATGAGCTATCATTGTGCTGTGGGTGGAGGGCAATAGTATACTAGCAAATGTTTAACGACCCGTTCTCCAAGGGGGAAAGTCTTCATTTATAGTGTTTGCCAATTTCTGCAGTGTAAATTCCCCCACCAGTGAGCACATCAATACACAGTATTGCCACCATACAGATAAAATTGGCATAATTATCCTCAAGCACATAGCGCAAAAATGTCATAAAACAATCAGGAAGTAATTTGTATTGAGTACCTATCGCTTTTTAAAAACATAATTTATTTAATTTGAAGCTTACATAATTGAATAGTTATTAATGGCTACTTAACAACTGGCTCACAAGGTTACTGAACATTTAACAACGGGCTCTTTTGAGCTGCCACAGGCAACTTCTGCAACATTGCATTGGGGGCCGAGAATGTATATGCATGTGTGCTTTTAAGAAAAATAACCTGTGGACTGAAAGGTGATGCCAAGTGCCACACAATACATTTTAGTGTCTTTTGTTTCTGGTGCTGGGAGCCGAACTCAGGGCCTTCACATCAGTCTCCTTTACCTCTCCTCAGATCAGGTTGCAGTTTGGCCTGGGCTCCAATTGGCAGTCTCAGAGAGCAGTCACCCTTTCAAACATGGACCAACATGCTGGGCCTGCGTTCTTGGGCTGAATCATCAGAGAATTTGAAATCTATTGTGTGTGTTTCTGAAAGTAACTTTATCATATGCACTTTTTTTTTCAGTGTCTAAATCCTTTAAGATGTTCTTGCTTTGGGTAAGATGGAGTGATCCAGAGTGTTAAGTTTCCTTACATCATCTCTAAAGCAGAAACTGGAGAAGGTAAGAGACTTGGCCTCTTGTCTAAGATGGTCATTAACCCGCAAATCAGGCCTTGTGGAGTTGGTGCCACGTGATGAGGAACAGAGGAACCAGTCACCAAGAAGCACCCACGGAGCCCACAGCACGGGGTGGGGGGGGATGTTAGGAATGTCTTCAGGGATTTCCCAAGTTCGGGAACTGCTGGGAGAGGGTGCAGGAGGTGGAATGTGGTGGGTTCACATTCCAGCTATCTAATCTCCCAGTCCTTGAATCTAAATAGACGAAAGGGCTGCAAAAGGGCCCCAGATGTCTGCTCTTTGGTTTCTGGGTGGAAGGGAATGTCTCTGCCATGGCATTTCTTCACATTGGAGTGGAGCAGAGGCTTGGCTGGTAATAGCAGATATTACACACTGGAACATGCGTCCTTCTTAATATTAAGGGTCCCAAAACTCATCAAAAATAAGAATAGCGAAGCGGTCAAAAGAAGAAACTCAGTTTGATTTGCGCTACTCACCTGTGGTGGCATTACAGGCCATTTGGACTCAGCCCTAATCCCGAGCTCATGTGTGGGTGGCTTGGGAGCTCGAGGGGGTAAGTCTGAATACTTCATGGACAGCCCTCTTGCAGGGATGCTGTCTCCCAGCTGGATCATGACTCAGGCCTGGAGTGCCTCAGAGGAGGTGAGGACGGAAACCTGCCCTGCGGAGGGTTTTTAGGGACTTGGTGGCACAGGCTTGCTCCCAGATAGCTGGCCCTGAGTGAGTCCATATTTGCTGCATCACTGGACGGCAGGAGTTCAGGAAATCCAGCAGCTTCTTCCAGAGGTCTTCGGTTGTTCTCAACATTTGGCTTCCTCTAAGGTTTCTTATTAATATCAACAGATGCTGAAGCAGCTAGAGATCTGATAGGAACTGAAGGAAACATTGGTTTCTGGGTAATGTGGGAACCTCAGTTAAGGGGAGAGGGTGTCCTAACGTGGAGACTTTAGAAACCTCTGTAAATCAAAGGGATAGTATTCTTTTTTGTCTGATGTTTTGATGTACATATACATAGCCAAGTGATTACAGCTTAAACAAATTAACATATCCATCTCTTCACATAGTTAAGAATGTGTTTGTCACCTAAAAATCTACTGTCTTGGCAAATTTCCAGCGTGTGATACATTATTATTAACCATGGTCCTCATGCTGTATGTTAGATCTCTAGACTTTTTCATCAAAAAACCCTGCAACTGTGTACCCTTTGAGCTAGTTCTGTCCATTACCACTACCTCCCCACCACTGGTAAGCACTGTTCTCTTTGTTCTATGTATTTGACTTGTTTTTAGATGGCACATGCATGTGAGATCATGTACAAATTTTATTTCTATATCTGGCTTACTTCACTTAGCTAACATCCTCCAGGTTCACACATCTTGTTGCAAATGATGAGGTTTCTCTCCTTTATCCATTCACCTCCCGATGGCACTAGGTTGTTTTCATGTCTTGGATATTATGAATAACGCTGCAACGAACATAGATTGCAAATACCTGTATGAGGTGCTGATTTTATTTCTTTTGGGTGTATCCCAGAAGAGGGATTACTGAGTCATATGAGTTCTATTTTTAATTTTTTGAGAAGTACGTTTCTCTACTCTAAGTCATGTGTTTAAGAGACTTCTTCTCGAATGCTCTTCACATGGGTTGGATTATTGTCTGAGCGGCTGGGTTCAGCTTGACACTTGTGAGTGACTGGCCTCAGGATCCAAGGTTCTGGCAGTGGAGGGGTGTCCGGGAAACCCTGTCCCTGCTCACTGCGTGCTGAGGCCCACAGCATTTGGGAGGACGTGGGATCGATGAAGCAAACGGCTAAACGCATGAGTACAATTGACCTGCTCGGTGACGAGGAAAAGCTCTCACAAGGTAAAAGAATGGGGAAAAGTCAATTCCATTTCTGAAAAATCTGTCAGATTAATTAAAATACAGTGTAGTACAGGAGAGCTAATTAATATCCCCACAGTCTCTCTCTCCTTATCTGCGGCTTTTGTTCTCCCCTCAGCCCCCTCCTTCACCTGACGGCGGGGATTTCTGGCTTTGCCTGACGAGAAAGTTTAGCGCTGGGTAACAGCGAGGTAAACTGACACGAGCAATTAGTGTCTGTTTCTAGAACAAATAGAAACCAACTGGCTATTAATGTTGTCATTTTTAATCCTCTTAAATTATTTGATTAAAATAAAAACACAAAAGCTGGAAGACGAGACCACTCTTTGTGGCATAATAAATCTTTAAAGTTGTCCTTTTATTTTGCATATTGTCAAAAATAAAAGTAACTCCTGAAGCTCTGCATGAAGACATTCACAGAAATTTATTAAAGCTATGACACTAAATTACCTGAGAGATTATGCCGAGATATTTGACCGGTTTGCCTGTCAACATGTAGGCAGCTTCTACTATGGTTGTTAACCATTCTTGATTGGCCAAGACAGCCTAGCTTCCCAGGGGGAAACTTTTAGGATGAAAAAATATAATCAGAGGGGACCCCGCAGAAGACAGAAGCCAAAAGGATTCCAAAATGGACCACCGTGGGCGGGATTGTTTGGGAAAGCTTCACGGAGCCTGTCACATTTTCTGTCTGTAGCAATTATTTTGATAAATTTGCCACACACTTGCATCCTAGCACTTGCACGATTTTTCAGTGTGTCACCAATCAGGAAGCACAAGTCTTTATTTGGGCCCCTCCCAATGCAAATGAGGAATAGAAACAAGTGCCTTTTCAATTGTGTGTCCATTTGAAAACCCCTAACCATCCTGCCCACTGTTTATCTCCTTTCATGAATCCTGAAACGTGGTCTGTTTGTGTGAATGAAAGTTGTCTTTTGTTGGTTAGCATCTTTCTGGCAGCTCCATGTCTTTCCCAAGAGCACAGAGAGCCACCCACCATGGTGATCTTTGCCAATTCGAAGTCCCTTCACCACGTACGTGGGATGCTACTTCACATTGGAGGCCAATTTCAGTTAGCAAATTGGAGCAAAAATTGGAAAGCAGCATTTGCTATTTAAGTTGCTGAAGAAAATTTACATTTAAAAAGGTCCAGTTAAGACATTAGGTGAAGAAATTTATGACTTTTCTGAATTGTAAAAGGGCTAGAAGAAGTTAAAAGTGAATATAAAACCAAAATCTGAGAAACTGTCATGGGTTGGAGGGTCCAAGTCCTGCCCCTGATGCACGGTACTGATGGTCAAACACTAGTTTTGTGATGTGGGGTATTTTGTAGTCTGTGTTCCATAGAAAGGGAGTTGTTATCCTGATGGAGGCGAAAGTTCCTGAAGATGCTGAGCCCAAAAGAATAAAAGAACCAAACTCTGCTTTAAATACAAGGCTCTCCTCATCTCATGAAAGATAAATCCTTCAAGACAGCACAGTGGCTGAGAAGTAGTGGAAGGAAAGCCCTTGTTTTGAGGCAGCCTCTTTCCCAGTGGTGCACACTCACATGGGCTTCTGCAGGGAACTATGGAACAGTGACAGAATGCTATACCTGGAAGAAAGTAAAACTCAGCCCTGGACCTGATAACTTCAGGTCACTACAGGGACTGGAATATCACAGAGGACCCTGCCTGCTGTCTAATCTTAGGTTACTGCTTAAAAGCTGTGCAACTCTAGGCAAATTGCTTAAACTTCTATTTCTCGGTTTCTTTACCTGTAAAATGGGCACAATAATGGGAAATTTCCGGGAGAGTTGTTAAGAGAATAATTGAATTAATGTTTGCAAATAATGTAGATCAGAGTGGCTCAGGAGGTCATGAAGGAACTGTTAATTAGTTATAATAAAATGTGACAAGGCCTTTAATGAAAGAAAGCATTGAGTGTTGCAGAAAGGTTAACTGGCTATTCAGTAATCTCTCCCCCCGCCCCAGACAAAACAGGACAGTTAGTTGTGGAAGAAGAAGAGTATTTTTTTTTCAGATGGGGTCATGAGAAGAGAAGGCTCTTCAAAACAGATGACAGCTGAGTTGTAACATAAAATAGTTACGGTTTTACCAAGTGGACAATTCGGTGGCTTGGCCTTCCAGTGGGGGACATAGCATAAATCACAGCCTGGGGGCCTGGGACATGTTAGAGCAGCACAACAAGCTGCTCATTCTCCAAAACCTAAAGATCTCTTTATTTATCAAACATACACGATTATACTCCCTTGATTTTAGGAGTTCATCCTTTTAAAACAGCTTTCAATGGGGATGAGAGAAAAATAACCTCACATTAAACGCATATATTTATTACAAGCATCATCTATATTTGAGAAATGTTAGAATGCGGGGTACCGTGGAGAGAGCCTAGAGAATGTTCTAGGGGACAGAGCCTGTTCTGATACTTTCGGAGGATGTTCAGAAGTGAAGACACTGGCCCTCAGTGGTCACCCCATCAATGGGCTCTGCACACCCCTTGATGACTTCTGTTCCCGGGATGGGCTCACAGGTGTTCACTGGCACTCATTCTGCACACCCAGAGCCTGCCCGAGTGCTAGCCGGGGATCCGGAGAAAATACCATTTTACACGTTCTCAGCATTTATCGAGAGAAGAAAAGTGCCTACGAAACAGCTGAGAAAAAGTTGTGAGCATGTTAGGAATAGCTGAGTGCGGACTAGCAGTGCTGCTTGTGCTTAAGGAATGTTCTGAGAAGGGGCAGGGCAAGGGAGTGCTTGTGACATGGTGAGCTGGCCGCTGGTCCTAGAGGAATCTCAGGCCTGGAGGCCTTGGTAGCACTTGCCTGATGAGTATACCCTGATTGTTTTCACTTGTTGCTGTGCATATTTGTGCTGTTTGTTACTTTCTGTCCAGCCTTTCCCGTGTCTAAAGGTTTTAGTCTTTTGTTTTAAATCTATATCTCTCAATGATAACGATAAGATTCTATTTTGCCAGACTTTTAACCTCAAATATTTCCCCTTGAGTACTCTGGTTCAATCTGCTGGCACCAGACTGAGCATGCGTAGCCATTTTCAGGAGGACAGAGTGCTAAAAGCTGACCTTCTAGCCCAGGTTACTCTATTGTCCACTATAGGCAAGAGTTTACTTTCCATCCGTTAGGTTCCAGCTCAGAAATCAACATGACATCTTGAAGGGAATGTAACCTGAGAAGGTCACCCTGTTAGCCTCTTTTGGTTTACCTGGGGGATGCACACACTCATACACCTTCACACGCACTCATACACACACACACACACACACACACACACACACTCTGCAAGAGGCAGTCCTAGAGTAGCCCCTTGTTGGACACCTCCTCATGGTCAGTGCCAAGTCCTTTTCCCACCAAACCTCCAGAGCAAGCTTCCAGGTACCTGGACCAACTCCATCTTCCTTTTATTTCTGCTGAATTCTGGAACATCAGCAACTCCTGGATTATAGATCCTTTAGATAATCTTAGAATTATAAGTGTGATTGCATCAATTTGTTTATAATAATAAACTGTCCTTTCATCCCATAACCAACCTGGAGAAGAATGCATTTGTAAAGGATTTAATTTGATGCTAATTGCCTGTCATTTGTTGGGAAACAGAAAAAATAGAATATATTTTGGCATATACAGACTAAGGCCTTGGGATAGCATCACTTCTTTCTATGCTCTTTACAAACTTTTGTTCAAGACTTCTCTGTTAGCACCTTGTATTATTCCTTCATCTCTGACCCATTCATTTCATTTATGGGCCCAACAGAGCACTGGATACAGAGCAGACACTCAGCAGTGTGAGGTAGGCCTGGTCCTAGAATTAAAAAACTGATCTTGCCCCAGGCCCTGTTCGCACAGCCTCGTCCTTGGGACCTATCCTGACTGTGACCTCTGACACTGTCATGGTTTCTACCACACCCCCTTCTGGAGTCACAGTTCTTGGCTGTGGCTTCTTCGTTTCTCCATGGCCAGTTCTCTGCTTTCCTGCCTCTGCCCAGCCTGGACAGCTCCATCTTGATCACACTCCTCTTCTGTCCCGAAATGACAGGCTGCATGGGTGATGCCTTGACCTCCCTGGCTTGTTTTTTCTACTTCCAGACTGCACTGAGCTGTGCAAAGCAGGAACTCTGCTGCTTCAGGGAGCTAAGTGGATGGCAGCCTGGCCTGGATGCTCAGGGGACTCTTCCCCAGCCTGCTGTGCAGTGCTCTGCAGGACCATGGTAGGTAGCAGTCTGGGCACTAGCTGGGCTCATCGCATCTCCCAGGCAGCTGGGGCTCATTTCCAGGGGCAAAGAATCACAGAGCTCATCCTAGTCATAGGTTCTATGACAGCTGACAGTATCTGAGTGGGTCCCAAGGAGGGAAAACAAAGAGGAATGTGTGAGCTCCTTGGGGATTTGTGAGGCCAGAGTGAGTTGATCGTGCTTGAATTTGGGACAGGGTGGGGGTGATGAGTCACAAGTCAGTGTGCACCAGGAGCACACAATGGGCCTGGTCCTTTTCTGGTTGCCCTTTCAGACTCTTGGCCCCCACACTTTGCCCTTACAAGGCCCTCAACCCTGAGCTGCTCTCCCCAAGGGCTATCAGTCCCGTACTTTGCAACAGTACAAAATTCACTTTTCAAAATGGAACTCTGCCTTGCTGGTTATAAATGTTTATTTTCTACTTTGCATACGTGGTAAGAGAGCAGGATTTTTCATTATATCAACTTTTTAATATTCAATGAGGAATGTAAAAAGATGTGAGGAAATGTTTAAATTATGTATAGAAAAGCGCTGAAAGCATATAGGATGTGCAAGTATAGTGGCAGTGTGGCCTTGGGTTGTTACTCTATCGGAATACAGCACTTCCTTCACACCATTGTTTACGCTATTTGACCTAGAGTTTTCACTGTGCTCATTAAATATGTGTCTATTTGCTAATATGGGAATAAAAGTAACACCAGACCGCATCGGGTGATCTGTCTTCTTTGTTTTGTCTTTACCTCTCTTTGGTTCACTTCATTCATTCAATTGAGGGGAGCTTGGCTGTTGCCCTGGCTAAGCCCATTTCTGTGTGCCACTATTCATACCTCATTAAGCCACATCTCTCATAGGTCCAGATCACTTTGGGCTTCTCAGTTCCAGAGGGAGTGACTTTGGCATCTTCCCCTCTACCGCCCATTTCCTACTGGCATTTAGAACAAAACTGGAATAGGGCAGATGAGCTGCATGTGTGCGTTGAATGAATATAGGAGGGTGGCTTGCCATGTTTGGGCTCTGAGTGTTATGTAAGACCTCCTTACATAGAGAAAGAAAAAGAGGATTCCCAAGGAAAAAAAAAAGAAGGGCAATTGTGGAGCATGGTGTGCTTGGCGAAGACAAAACCACTGGCTCCTGCTCCTTGTCACCTGGGCCACGTATGACAAGATACCACTTGTGGAGCTACACCAGAGAGGGGCTGAGGTCTCGTCTCTTCCGGTTCTCTCATTCTTGGTACCAAGCAACTCCTTCGTTTCTTTTTTCACTGAAGACAGCCACACAGCCTGTTATTAGCCACAGTACATGGCTAAAGTCCACATAATGTGACTTGTTCTTAATGGTCCTGCTGTCCAGCACCATCTCATAGCTGGTAGTTCTCACTCTGGACCACTATGTGACAGGTGTGGCCGTAACGGACTAGAGAGAAAGAAGTCTCATCCCGTGCTACACAGAGATGTTGACTTAATATTGGTGCTCCCAGCAATTAAAGCAGTATATTTGGGTAGGGAATTTTAATTGAAGAAATATAAAACGTTCATTGGTATAATGTGCACATTAATTCAATATAATGTGAATAAGAAGTCACTTGAGATGGAAGCTGCAAACAGCCCCCACAGGGCTATTGCCACAACAGGCAGCAAAGGCACAGCCTCGTTAGCCCAGTGGAAGAAGGTTCCCTGTTGCCAAGAGAAGATGTAGTGATGGCCAGGTGGCCAGACAGGGCCTCCTGTTTCGGGTAAGGACAGTGCCAGGTCATGAAAAGTCAGGGTGTAACTAAGAAACCTCAAGGGTTTGGACTGGACAACAGCTGCCAATTCTCATCTTAATTCTCTTAGGATGGAAAGAAGCTTCTGATTCATTTAGAATTCTTCTGCATCATAGAGTCAATATTTACAAAAATAATAAAATAATACAAAAATGAAGACTTGTAGTGTAACAAGTATGAGGGGACTTAAGAAGTCACCGGGATCATCAAATGGTTTTTATACATTGGACCATGTGTATACTGGCATTTTCTATAGAATGAAAGCAAGTCAAATGCATACCGTACAAAATGTTACTACTGACAACCTGTTCTGGAAACATCCAGAAAGCAGACTAAACTCTTAGAGCACCTCAGAGTTTTCCATGGTGTTTCACACTCCGTTCAAGAAACAAGGTAGGTACAGAGCCTGGCCATTTCTCTCCCAAAGGCCCTGCTCACAGGGCACCTGATGGAGGGAGGCAGACCTGGCTACTCCTTCTTAGGTGAGGGACATGCAGAGCTCAGAGCTCCTCTTTTGCCTCCCTGCTTTTACTTTTAGATAAATAGGCATAATCCCTTGCTGATGATTTCAACAAAAAGCAAGATACTGTGGGATGATACGGATTTTCCTCCTGAGCTCATTTCCCATGATTTAACAGAACAACATTGGCTTTCTCTAGAAAGATTTATCTTATTCTCATTTGTACATAAGAAGTTGCCAAATAAAAGACAATTTCCAAGCATTCTCGTCCTTGCATAAATCATATATGTTTGCCAGACCAGTGAATAAGATAATCAGTATTTTAATAGTATAATTTGCTCTAAACATCTCGAAAGCCTTATAGTTAGAATAATTTTTCTGGATGTGCTTTCCATTAGAGTTTCTGCCTATCATTATACAGCTCCTGATGCCTATTGCTAACATACTCTCCCTGCACTTTTGTTCAAATACACCCACCTATGTATCATGTTGAACAAGAGACAGTTCTGCCTTCCTGACCTTATTTTGGATCTTTTCTCTAAACTATGTTGTTGGAGGCTTATTTTGCATCTTTTAAATTATTCTGGGTTTTGATTTCTCTTCTAGTTAGGCTTTATTTTTCCTGAGTATATGTTGATCTTTGTTCCTTCCTATATTTTCTTCCAAATCTTAGTATTTTAAAATCAGGAAAAATTCTTTCAGTGGTTAGTGAAGATCATAGGATCCAGTGGTTTATTCTTGGAAAGTAATTTCGTTAGACTATGTCCACATAAGCAGGCAATGATTCTGTGAGCAAAAGTTTAGGCTGCAGGTTTGAGTCAAAAACATGAGCTATGTTTAATTGATGATTTCCTGCTGCTATGCAGGGTGAATAGCTTACTGATCAGAAAAAAAAAAAAAGGTGTGAGATTTGATTCTGGCTTTTGACTGAAAGGTCAGGTGGTAAGTGATCTGGGGGTATGTGATCTGGGAAGTTTTACTGGGTCCCATGTTAAGAAGGGCCATACATTTAATTTTGCTCTCATTTTCTTGAAATTCTTAATATTTTTTGGAGAAGGGGCCACATTCTTATTTTGTACCGGACTTTGCAAATTATTCGGCTGTTCCTTCTACTGAGGGCCTATAGAGACAATCTATGACACCTCTGCAATCACTGTAGGCCTACCTTCACCATTCTTTTAACATATCCTAAGCCTCGTTTTTACTTTTAATATAAGAGCTGTCTTTACATTAACACAAGACACAGAACATTCTCAGGAACTCAAAAGCCATTTTTAATGCAAAGCTGTTCCTGACTGTCTTAGTTACTTCTCTCATTGCTGAGACAAAACACCCAACATCCACAAGTTAAAAGAGGAAGGGTTTATTTTACCTCCTGGTTTGTAGAGGTTTCAGTCCGTAGCTGGCTCCAAGGCAAGGTGGCATGGCAGAGGAACATGGCAGAGGAGAAACAGTCCATGGTAGGTTAGGTAGAAAGCACCAAGCAGCAAGCAGCAGTCTTTCCTTTCCCTTTTTCCCCATCCAGGCTACAAGCCTTTCTGTGGCACCATACACACCCAGGGTGGGGTATCCCAGTACCCACACCCAGAATTATACTAAAGTAATCAGTGGACTAATCCAGTACTGCACACCATTAATCCTAGTATCACACCCTTAATCCACATTCACACACCCTAGATCCAGCCACCTATGAGCCCATGAGGCTTTGGGGGAACATCTAGATCAAACCATAACATTGACCTAGAAGGGCCTCCTATTTATATCCCAATGACAAGCTTGAATGAAGGTATTTTTATTAGAAACCTATTTTCTGCAATGAGACTGTGCTTTCCTTGAAGGCCAGACAAGTGGTTATTCTTGGATGGATGTCATTGATAAAAAGAAGACTCTATTTCATGGGAGAGGACAAATCAGAGTTAGGTACTAAATGGAAATTATGTTGATTGTGAACTCAGGAGGATACATGTAAATGTTCAGCTTGATTGCCCAGAAGGTCTGGGGCTGCTCAGGGTGAGCGGACAGAGTGCAACCAGGCACCAGCATCATTCTGCTCAGTGCCTGGCCCATGGGAGACCCTTAAAATACCAGTGACTAGCAAGGGGGATTCCCAATCTACCATGAGCAGAGCATGCTCACTTAGAGAAGATCATGGAGAATCTTTTTCTTGTGATCTCCCAGACACATTTATTGAACTAACATTTATTCAGCACAGAGCATGGCCCTCTGTGCAGTGGGTGATCCATCAGTGAGGGAGGGTTGTAATGGAGGGTGGAGACTGTCGGGATGACAGTTTTATTACTTATGGGTTTTTGTCAGATCTTGGAAGAGATGACATCTACATGGAGTGAGGCCAGGTAGGAGTGGGCTAGAGCAAGAGGGTTAGAAAATCGTGTTAGGAGCAGTATGTGATGGCCTGGAATCCAGCAAGATGACATGTCTGGAAGCTTCTTAGCAGTGGCCACATGGCTTCCTGGTAGTTTAGGAGGTAGAAATGCAAGAGCGAAGCAGACCTGAAAAGCAGGGGCTGCGCACGGCTTGGTAAAGAGTGGACTTGATTCTTTGCTGACTGCTGGCAGAATGACTGTCATTCACTGATGGCTCCTGGCCAGGCTCTGTGCTGATTCTTCTATGGACATTATCTCATCTAATCCGTTAAGTGCAATCATTCGAAAAATATTAGTCAAGGGCTTCTTCTGTCCTGCTATTATTGTTATTAACTTTTTATTTTGAAATTCTTTTAGGTTTTGCCCAAATGCCCTAAATCCATTTCCCTCTAGTATTTACATTTTAGATAAGTATGAGGAATCAACATAAGTACTATGAATTAAACTACAAACTTTACTTGGGTTTCACCTGTTTTCCCCACAGTGTCTCTCTTCTGTTTCAGGGCACGATCCAGGACTATGTGCTGGATGTAGTGTTCCACGTTGCCGGTCTCTAATTTATTGCTGTGGAGAGGTGGCCTTGAGAGGTTACATGACTGACTCCAAGGCCCGGTTCAGAGAGGTGAGCCAGCCTGGAGGCCTTACCTGATTCTCCTCCCAGGTGTATAACCCCCAGGGATGTAGGTGGGCAGCCTGGGGTTCTCCTCCTGCTCCCCTAGGAGGGGCACAGAATTGTCCCTCTATCTGTCAAAGGATGTGGTTCAAGGCATACAGAAAACTCACTTTTTCTCTGGTTCTGCACTATGTGTCCTAAGAAATGGCTACTGATAAAGTTAATTAATTAACTAAGTGAATAAAAGAAAGCAACGTTCCTTTTGACTGCCTTACTCCTCCCTGACCTTCACTCTACCTGACCGCAGGGCACAGGCAGGGCTGAGAAACCCACACACCTCTGCCAGCACTGACTTCCACTTCTTCATGGGACTCCCCCCGATCGTGCAGAACTGCTCCTTGGAATTTTAGATTCTGAAGATGAGAGGGTTGATATTATGCAGCCATGGACTATTCCACTGAATGGCCTGACAAGACTGACACATGATGAAGAGAGTGGAAACTGAGATTCTGGAGACACTCTAAAAGTTGTTGCAACAACTCCCCCTGTCTGTGTATGACCTGGGCCTTTTCAGAAAGTTCCCAAAGAGTGGTCAAGTTGTATCACATGTACCCAAAGTGCTCCTGATCTTCCAGAGATGTGTCCTGTGCTCTGTGGGGCCAGCCACTTTCTCTGCCAGTGTTTTCCTCCCGCCTTGGAGTTGCTCCCAAGAAGCTGCTCTAGATTCGACCCCTTCTTTTGGACTATTCCAGATAGAAAACACTATCAAAGTCTCCTCTTTTGAATTCTGAACCTCTTCCAACTTCTTCTCACTCCTTTCCATTCCCCTGTGTGACTAGTGGAGACAGATCAGGGTGGGGCAATGAGCTGATGATTGCAGGCGAGTTGGGCAATGCGGTGCATCTGAACCGTGGATCCCAATGAGCCTTCACACCACAGCTCCTGAGGGTGCTCACAGCACTCAGCTCTGGGCTACAGCTTGCACTGCCTGAGCCCAAAGCCCCATGGGGTGGGGCTAAGCACTGATGTGAAAATATCCTTTCTGTGAACTGGATTCAACCCTCGTCTGCATTCAGAGACTTCTGAATTTTATACCTTTCAAGTAACAGAGTAAGGAATATGAGGAAATGCAATGTGGATATAAATGGAATCATCAATCCACCACTTGGAAGATTCTTGATTTAAACAAAGAACTCTTACAGCACTGTGAGTAGTGTATTGACTAGTGCACTATGGAGTCCCTGAATTTCAGAGGTAGGTAGCAGACGTCTAGGGCTAAGGACACCTAATGAAAAAGATTCTTGAAAATGGACTAAATTTTTATATACACAGAAATGCATTTGTATCTATGCATACATTTAAAGTGTGTGTGTGGGAAGGGGTGTTTGCGTGCAAGTACGTACGAGGTCCTCAGGTTCCCTCCCTAGTTCTGCATGAACCAGACTCACCTAAAACACTGTTGGAAGCTGTGGCTCCCTGGAGAGCAAAAAAGGGCTTTAAATAGTTGTGTTCCAGGCTGTGGATACAAGCTAAGCCAGGGCCCCTTTCTCTGCTGGTCACTTTCTCTCTTCTAGAAAAGTAGGAGATAGCACAGGAAAAGGTAGAGATTTGTGTGCAGAGATTTCCTTCTCTCTATCAAAGCTGCACATTCAGAATGAGACAAACTTTCCAATGTCAGGAAGGCTCAGAGCAGTGAAGGACCCCAAATAAAGGGAACTCCTGCTCATTCAAATACCAGATGTGGCATCTTGTCTGCTGGGGCATTGCTAAGAATGCTTTGCAATTGAAATAGACTCTGGACAAAGCTGGAAGATTAAATGAGCTGATGCAATTTATGAAAATTCCTGATTGCCAACCACCTATTTCCAAACACTTTTTCTAAAATGCAACTTCTTCGGCATGTAATAAGATTAATTTTCCCATTAGTTCTAGTATTTTTTTTTTAAAAATTGGTAACACTTTAAGAGTCCAGTCTTTATACATTCACTTGGTATTCATGAAGATAGGAATGATCATAATGAATTCATTTGGTATTCATGTGGCTGTCATATGCACTTGCATAGATACTTTTGTGATGCAGCCTTTCTTTGGCTAGATGCCTTTTTTATGACGCCAACTATTTCATCTGATTTTGCAGCTTCCAGAAGGTGGTTTCTTCCATGTGTCTGGGGCTTTGTCTCAAGCTGAGCTAAGGTGCTTCAGAAAATATTTATTCCGGTGAATCAGACATCTTACACCTCCCAGATTCACACTTACCAAATCACACAAGACCCATGAAGTTCGTGACACCCCTGGTCTTGCCAGCACAGCATTTGTCTCACTGTGCATTATGTGCTCCCTGAATATTGGTTGAATCCTTGAGCCTTTGGATCAACATCAGGGATCCTTTCAGCTGGGTATAGCCAGTCTATCTAACCTTCAGAGCAAGGAAAGCCAGTTGAGTTCCTGTTCTTTTCCTTCTCTGTGGCTTGAAGAGCTTGTCTTCAGCAAGAATCTACCATTCAGGAGTTTGGTTCCCAATTCATCTTAGCACAACACTGAGCTATATCCTTACTAGCTTTATAATGAATATGATCAGTGCTTGTTTAATCCTAGACATTTGAAACCTCACTGGGCAAAATGTTTAGCGTCAATAAGATGAGGAGTGAAGCAGCCTCATACTTTCTCAGACAGAGCTTTGCAATACGCTCTGCCACCCTTTAGTGTTTCGAAAATTCTAAGAGATGGAGGCTGTCTCCTGCATACAATGCCCGGGAAACAAGAGGCTCAGAACAGTTAAGTGCTTTGTCCTGATGGCAGCAAAGCTAGAATTTAAACTCAGGTCCGTTGACGTGGGCCACCTGCTGGATCTGCTTTTGCTGCCTCCTATAAAAAGAGAAGTACTTTGTTATAGGGGAGGAAAGGCAAAGGCTGAGATCAACATGGAGCGATGCAGGGAGGTAGGGCAGTTCTCCTGAGTGGTTAGGTGGTCCTGACCTGCCTGCCTCCAGGGTCTGGAGAGAAACAGGGTCCCACAAGGCCTTGTGGCCCCAGATTATGTCAAAACGTAGACTTCTCTCAGCATGTCTCCCTGAAAAAATCATATCTTGAGGTGTTAGCAAAGGCTTTGGGAAATGTTTCCTAGTTGAGCTTCTGTGCCCAGAAGCCCAGGAAACTTGGATTGCAAAGCAAGGACTGAGGGCCATCGGGAAGAAGCAGCTGTGGGAAAGAGACTACATCCGACAAGGGACTCAGCAGCATCCTCCCATCATGATTTACCCTTATGTTTTCCCATCCCTAATCAAATGCATTATCACATATTTAGTTTAATTGCCATATCAGGTGGAAATTCATTTTTACTGATACAATTAAAAGACTGGAAAATAGTGTATTACAAGTGGCTTGGAGTCAGGTGAACAAAAATATGAAGGTAATTGATGTGAGACTCACATAGTCTGATGGAAAAATTGATTGTTTTAGTTGTCTCATGGGAACATCCCTGCCTACCTCTTCTGGCTCCCCCATGTCAGCTAAACATCAGGCAGCAAAGGTGCCTACATCTTGTACCTCAAGTTGTATGCACCATCTGCGCGGACAGAATGCACACAGGTCCGGGGAGGGGATGTGTGGTCCCCCTCCTGGCCTCTGTGTTGTTCCTCCCCTAATTCACCTGCAGGCGTATTTGCTGCTCAGAACACCTTTCAGTTAAACTAGTTAAAACGTGACACCCACAAGTCCACCCATAGTCTATTCAGAGAGACTTTGACACACTAAGTCTATTTACCTTCTAGTAAAACCAACCAATAATTTCTAATTTTCTACATCTTTATGAATTGTCTTTGCAATATCAGTGCATTGCATCTAAAAACTGTTCAAATACGTACTGAAATTCTTCACATGACACCAAAATGGGCTGGCTCTCCACAAGGCAAGCACATTATTAATTTCTTCACAAAATATCTGAACAAGATTTTTCAATTAATTTTTTCCTGTTGTGTTTGCCTCCACCTGACACCACAGATGTGATGTTGTCTTTTTCACAGCTGGAGACCAACTAAAATGGCCTCTGGGATAATGTGAATATGTCAAGCAACAAAGAATATGGCATTTAAAGCAAGAGAATTCCTATATTCATGCTGAAACTTTGCCCTTTCCTCTCGCTCCTTTCCTAGCTCATTCAGATGAGTGTCTGCAATTTCCTGACCTACCAATTAGTCCTTGAGTGAGCAGGTTGGAAAACTACCTCATGTCACATCCATGGCTAATACCCTCACTTATGGGACCTTGACCTCAGCCAGCCAGCCTTCTCATGGCATGCAGAGTGATGAATAATGCCACGTGCTGGACTAATTGCAGTTTGTGTGTTAATCCTCACCTGGCATTTTCTCATGACTTTGATGCCATCCAAGCTCTGATCATTTGCTGCTTGCATGAGAGATCTTTGTGAGCACATACAAGCACTTGCGTGCGGCATGTGTGTGCTGAGCAACTCCGGCCTTCATGAGCAACCATGTATCCAGTGGCAGCGTCATCACCACATCTGAAGCACAGGCTGTCTGTACCCATGTCTATTTATGTCCACCTAACTTCTAAATACATGGTAAAGCAAGTACATTAACTCACACCAATGACTTTGCATTGTAAAGAGCAGGAGAGCTGATTGTTCGAATTTGTTTAAAAATTAAGTTTGGCCTCATTGTTTTATTTGTGTAAACGATTGGTGACAACAACTCCCGTGACTTGGCCATCAGTGCTGGTCCTGAGTATTTTCACCTGAGAGTTGCTCCAGCACGAAAGCCCTCACCTTGCAACTTGTTTTCTGCAGCATCCGAGCAAAACCTGTGGTTGGGTGGTCCTCAGTGTAGGTCTACATGTGGACAAAATGGTGAAATGCGTGTAGTCTGGCCAAGCCTTCTCCCTCTGCTATTTGATTTATTTAGGCTTCTGCATTTTTAATTCTCAACCTAAGGTTATTTTTCATATTCTGAATTCCTCATTCAATTAAAATAAGTTTTTGAGCATTCATTTAATCACAGAGTTCTGTTTAGAAGAGCACCTGGAATTCCTTTGGAGAGAAAATGATGCATGTCTTTTTTGGTCCTCAAAGAGTGCCTGCCACTGCCCTCGAGACAATAAAATGGCAAAAATATGTGTCTGAGGTGCCAGCCTGGCATATTACCCAGGAAAGTGGCCAGCCTCAGAAGTAGGAGGACACTTAGTTTAACTTCCCCAAATTGGCAATATCTTTTGGCCTTTTCCTATGACTTGCTAATAGATGAAACCACAAATATGGAGACGATGCCTGTGTAAAGTTTCACCAGGAACAGGTGCTTGGTTTCTTGTGATCTAGAAGCTAGTTTTGTCAGCTTTTTATTTCCTCACGACGTGCAGGGAGCCACATCATTAATGGAGGGTCCATCCCCATGTACCCTCAGCCTAGAACATTCTGCTCAGGCGATGTTGAGCTCTGGGGTGGTCAGTGCACTTCTGAGGACTCTTGAGCAACAGAATGACACCTGTATCCTTAGGCCACTGAGGCTCTGTGAGGTACCTGGCAACTGTAAGGCCAAGCACAATTTCTGGGCAGTGTGGGCCATTTTTCCTAACAACAAACTAGGGAGATGCCCGTATGGATCCACCTCCCGGTGATAAAGAAGGTGCTGTCCATGAAGCACTTTCCAGCAAGTATTCATGTATGATGCCACCATAATGCCAAATAATAGCAAAAACATTGCAGCCACTTTCATTTTAGCCAGCATTCAAGCAACCCTGAAGTTCTCATAGGAAAAAATTGTTTTGTATCAAAAGCAATGTATACTAGCAATCAAAGAGAACTCACTTCAAAAAAATGTCAACCACCTTCAGAAATGGTGGAAACAGGCACAGTTTCTCTACAAGTACAGTAGTGAACTTGTATTGCGTTTTGTGGGCTCAGTGTTCAGCTCACACAACCCCTACACTGTGGTAGACCTACTTCAATGGGTCGCTCTCTTGGGACCACCAACTCCCGGGCACCCAACTTTGAGTAAGGCAACTAATCCAAACAGAGGACATGTGACCCGGACAAGACCAGTCAGAGTCTGTATGGCCTCTGACCCATACATGTCACAGGAGAAAATGTCTTGCTCTGCTGAGATCTGAGGCTGTGAATTCAAGCCTATCCTTGTCTACCTTTTCTGCTGCAGGGAGTCTGTCTGTCTGCATAATTCAGTTACATGGAGTTCACAAATAAAATGAAAAGCCCATGTGAAGAAAGATGGGGGATTCTAGGGACCCCCAAGTCCTCTGTGCTCTCCAAGGGTCCCTGAGTACACAGTTTTCCCAGCTTCTTTCCCTGTCACAGGAACTAACACACTCATGCTTTCCATATGTCTTTTGACTTGGAGGTCTGTCACCTGAAGGGAGAATAACCCTGACCATTGACAATAGGTCGTCACACTTTACCAAAGTCTGGGGATTTCTGTGCTCAGGGGATCCCAAGCATTGAGCTGAGCCCAGCATTGCTCTCTACAGTTCATCTCGGGAAAGAAAATCGAGTTCACTGGCTTTCTCGCATCTCCAGCAAGCTCCCCTCATCTCTGACTACTGTGCAGCAATTTTGCCTAGTGGACCTGTACTAAAGATTGGTCAGGATGGGTGTAGGTGATGCAGGCTGGGCAAGGCCACATCTCGGTGGGCTCTGCCTTCTGCATTATCTCTCAGCACAAATTCCATCTGATTTCTTAGGCAGCCCTTTCCTTTATAAACCTTGCTCGCTGGTTTATTTCTCCAGATGTTGTGTGATCTCATCTCTTATTAATGTCTCTAGGATTTGCTACCACTGGGGTCAGACACACTGTCTCCCTCTTCCCAGTTATTCTCCTGCTTGCATTTTCCTAAAAACGGGAGTTTGTCATCCTTGAATCTGTCAGGCTCTCTTATTTCTAAACCAAGCCTTTAAAAATATCTATTACTGAAAGAGTAACTGCTTTATGCACACTATGAGTGATTATGGACAGAGAACAATTAACTGAGACCTCTGTTTCTTTCCTAACATTTTAGCTTTAATGATTGGTCCGTTGGCACCTGGAATTTTTTCTCCCGCACTAACTGCTGGGTAATATTTTTGCTCTTTCTTTTAAAATATTTGACACTGCCTTTTGTCTATTTTGCATGAAATTCTGTTTTCCTTTCCAGAAAGAGTCCTCTCAATCTGGCAATTGAGGATACGCTGACCACACAGTACACAATGTACTTTGAGCAGCCTCTTGTCTCCCGATTTGCGTTTTTCCTCTTGTGACCTGTTGAACTCAAGGCAGAAAAACCAAGAGCCAAACTGCGCTTGCCCACAAGCGAACTTTCAGTTGGGCCCCTGGTCTGGCTGGAACTGCAATCTGGGGTCTTTTCCTTCCTGTGACATGACTGCGTTTCATCAGCCAAGAATCTTTGCCTTTGATATGTCACTAGAGAAAGGCTATTCTTTGTCTAAGTCACTGTGCTGGGAAATTGCAGTCTGGCGTAGAAATGCATCCTGTCAGTTCCTGCGTGCATAGACCTAGCCCAGGCAGCTCTGTGCCTCAGTCTCCTCTCCTAACACACTCGATGGGAGCCTGGAAGATTACAGCAGGGTCACTGCTTCCTACCAATGGGTGCATCTTAAATGAATACTTTGCCTTAAAAGAGTCGTACCCACAGGGAATCTTTGCAAAGAGGAAACGAAATTTGAATAAGCAAGCAACTTCTGTGTCCAGGTGGAGCCCTCCCGCAACAGGGGACATCCTTTCAGATGCCACAGGTCGTCCATCATCATCTCCTTGGCATTTGACTTGACTTTTTAAGCACAGCTTCTATTTCTAGAAGACAAGGAAGGTGTTTCTCATTTACATTCAAGATGTAGTAAGCCAGGAAAATCACAGGAAAAGGCTGGAGCTAAATACGTTTATAATATTCTGACCCTTTGCACACTGAGGGCCTTCCCTCGTGCTGAGGGTGATCTTTCATAAATGGACGAGGCACAGGCCCAGGGGATCCTCTTTGCCTCCGGAACTGGAAAAATCACTTAATCTGTAACAAACTTGACACCCTGATCACATTCCCAAATTACTAAGCCTGCAAATTCTACCAGAACTTCGGAAATGGCAGTATTTGCTCAGGTAACAGAACTCAGAATACACGAAGAAAGATACAGATTGTAGCTTCCAAACTTCCCAATTTGATACTGACTTTAGTGTATGCCTGTCAAAAAACCTGGCGAAGGAGGACACGATCATTTTCACCTGTTGTATTACATTTCCCTCCAAAAATCATTCTTATACTTGGAGATAGGGTTGCTTATTCCCAGGCTACCTGCCAAAGCCAAATCACAATTAAGAGACCGCAGGTTGTCACTATCAACAGTGTAAATAATAGGCAAGCCTTCAGAGGGCACAGGAACTTGCCTCTTA
Organism: Hystrix cristata; assembly: GCA_004026905.1. Taxonomy (NCBI): domain Eukaryota; kingdom Metazoa; phylum Chordata; class Mammalia; order Rodentia; family Hystricidae; genus Hystrix; species Hystrix cristata. The sequence continues at coordinate 51,058 of PVJO010004064.1, forward strand.
ATTTTCAAAGGATATGCTTTACTTAACTGAGGCTAATTAGTTGTGATTTTCCCATAAGCAATAAAAATGTTACATTTGCTCTCAATTTTTAACTAGATTCTCCATGGGACTCAGTTTTCTAAAACTATCTTTCAATAATGTCAATATCTCACCTGCCCCCCTCCCCCACCCCTTTTTCTTTTTTTTACAGTGGCTCAGGTTGGACACAGATCTGCTTGTGGTGTTTGTAGAAGCAGAAAATCCCCGCCGCTAAAGTGCACACCTCTGCATCTACGCGCCAGCCTCATTCTGTGGCTTGCTCGCTGCTGCGTAGGATGAGGCGCTGGGTTACTTTGTGCCGTGGAGATCGAAACACGGCTTCACGCCTGTTTTTTTCCTAGACCAAGTCATTTTAAAGCTTTTTATCACGCTTTTACTGCACGGACAGATTGTCAGCTTAATTACTCTGCCTTAGAGTCACTACTAATATGCCCGGAATATCATATCTGAAGGGAAAAAAGCCAAAACAGAGCAGCTTGCACTGCCGGTGACATGATCACGGTAAACGCCCTGCTCAACATGTGAACGGTAGCTGAGCTTCGGTTTTATTTATTGTCTGAGTTTTATTTACCTGACACCTTCCTGTTGGTGCTATCTTTCCCACTCCCCCAACCATGTTTTTGAAGTCAATGCTGCTTTTCCCTGAGAATTTATAGTACTCATTTCCTAAAACGGGAACAAAATGCCCAGGTGTTTCGCAGGACTGTGAGTGGCACGTCCCCACTTGAGACGCTGGATGTCCCTGCGCCTCTGACTGGAGCCTCCCCCATCTCTCCCCTTGCTCCACCTCGTGTTTTCTGTCCTTTCAGAGCTGCTTGCTCTCCTCAGTGATTGTTGCTGTAATTACACAAATGATCTGCTCCACTGTCACTTCTAGTCAAAGGTGTCATCTAAAATTAAAAATTCATGTAAAATCTAGAGAAGCAACTTTTACACAGACAGTGGAGACCTGATCTGGTTTAGAATGTTTAACCTGAGCCCTTCTGTGCCTCGTGGCTCTGATGTGAGGTGTGGGCCCGCGCTGGGAGATGGGAGGGGTCACAGATCTGCCACCCCAAGACACCTGCTCAAGGAGCCACGGCAAAGTACCACAGACCAGGCCTGGAAAACAGAAATTTATTGTCTCACCATTCTGGAGGTTAGAAGTCTCAGATCAAGTGTCAGCGAGGTTGGCGTCTCCCGAGGGCTGAGTCCTTGGCTTGTAGCTGGCTGTCTTCTCCCTGCATTCTCTCCTAGTCTTTCTGTGTGCATCTGCATTCAAATTTCCTCTTCTTCTGACACTGGTTATATTAGATTAAGGCCCACTCTAGTGACCTCGTTAACTTAATCGCCCCTTTAAAGCCCCTCTCTCCAAATGCAATCACATTCTGAGGAACCAGAGGGCAGGACTTCAAATACGTGAATTGTGAGGAAATACAATTCAATTCACGCCAGTGCCCTGCTACCCTCGCGGGTGAGCAAGAGTTCAGATGGGAAGAGCGATGGGGAAGCTTCAACTATTGGGAGAGTCCATTTTGGAGGATCCACCTAAAAAGACAACTACCAGATTCAATCCTGGAGAAGCCGCATTTCTAACTATGTTGAAGAGGGAGTGTCTTGGTCACTTTCCTCATTGTGGAGACAATATACTCGACACCCAAAGTTAAAGGGGGAAAGTTTTATTGTAGAGGTTTGTAGAGGTTTGAGTTCATGGCTGGCTGGCTCCGAGGCAGGGCGGCCTGGCAGAGGAGGAACAATGTGTGGCAGGCAGAAGGAAGGCAGCAAGGCAGCAAAGTAGTAAAGCAGCAGGTGACAGCAGCGACCCTCTTTCTGTCCCTTATACTGGATCCAGGCTACGTGCTACCTTAATCCTGGCTCTGTACCATGAATCAGTCCCAGCGTCACTCACTCTAGATCCAGCCAGTCTGAAAAGCCCCACCTGTGACCACATGAAGCTTTTTGGGGGGGCACATCTAGACATAAGCCGCAGCAGGGAGCCGGCCTCTGAATAATTTCTTGGACGTTTTGAATATTGAGACTCCAAATGCCAATGTGAGACCAATATGCTTAATTTTATAACAATGTTATCCATCTATTTGAGCTTTAAAGTATTGATAAAATAAATATATGAGTAAGATGGGTGAAGAAGTATTACTTTTTCTTTTTTGTTATTATATGTTCACGATACATAATAATTACATTCATCTTATGGAATTGGAACACATACGTATTACATCTTGACCATTTTTATTCATTCTTCCTTACCCCCACCATTCTCTTCTCTTTCCTGTTCCAAATTCCCTTCTCCACAGACTCTACCTCTGCGGATAAAAGTTGTATTTATCTTCTTTCTTTTATTTTGCTCCTTAAATTATTTATATTTTTGGTCTCTCATATTAGAGGAACCATAAGAAATTCAGCCTTCTGTATCTGATTTGTTTCATTTGGTATTATGCTTTCAAGATTCATCCATTTCCCTCCAAATGCCTCAAAGTCATGCGTCTTTATGACTGAGTAGTACTCCATTGTGTATATATGTCACATTTTCTTTATTTACTTTTAATTAAAATATTTAAGTTAACATAGAGCAAAATTAGCTTTTATAGGTTTTTGCTGTGCACATCTATGAATTTTGATGACTATACAGACATGTGACTACTACCCCAATCAGGACACACAGCAATTCCATCATCCCCCAAAATCCCTTCACACTGCCATTTGTATTTGAATCCTCCACATATATCCCCAACCCTTAGCAACTACTTATATGTTCCTTATCCTTATAATTTCATTTTTTTGAGAATGTCATAAAAGAAAATCATAAAAGATGGGCAGTCATTTTTGAACTAGCATAATGCCTTTGAGATTCAAAAATGTTGGGTGTACTGATACTTCATTTCTTTTTATAGCCGAGTAGTGTTCCATTGTGTGGATGCAACTGTTTGTTCATTCTTTCACTACTGAAAGATGCATTTGCTTGTTACAGTGTTTAGTGATGAAGAATAAAGTTGTGGTGAACACTCATGTGTAAGTGTTTGTGTGACTGTATATTTTCATTTTGTGTGGATAAATATCTGGAAGAGGGATTCATAATTCCTATGGTAAGTGTTTCTTTAACTGTATAAGAAGCTTCTCAAACTTCCAGAGTAATTGGGCCATTTTGCGTTTACACTGGTAAAATACGAGAGTTCCAGGTGATATGCCTCCTACCAGCGCTGGGTATGGTCAATGCCTCTTGTGTTGGTGTTTGTTTTTGCCATTCTAATAACTATGCAGTTTGCGGTTTTGATTTACATTTCCCTGGTGGCCAGTGATGCTGAGCACCTTTTCGTGGGCTTATTTCCCTTTTGTAGATCTTTCATCAGTGAAAGGTCTGTTCAAATTACCCAGTTTTTAATTGAGTTGCTTTGTTTCTTATTATCGAGGTTCTAGAAACCTTTATATACTGTGTATACAATTTCTTTTTCTGCTTGGTGATTTGAAAATATTTTCTCCCATTCTATAGCCTGTTTTTAAATCCTCTTTTAAAAGAGTCCTGTATAAAAGCCTTTTCCCAACCCTGGTCACAGATATTTTCCCCATTGTTTTCTTCTAAGAGCCTTATGGTTTTAACTTTTCCATAAAATTGGTCATTTATCTTCAGTTAGCTTTTGTAGAAAGTACGAGATGGAAGTTGAAATTAGTAATTTTGTATGTGAATGTCTAATTGTTGATAAGACTGTCTTTTCTCCACTGAATCACCTTTATATCTTAGTTAAAAATCAATTCACTATTTTTTTGGTAGGTCTATTTCTGGACTCTTTCTGTTCTTTCCTATTGATCAATCTGTCTGTTGTTTCATCTGCACTGCGCTATTTTGACTACTGTAGCTTAATCAAAAGTTTTACAATTGGGTAATGTGAGCTCCTTAATTTTGTTCTTTTTCAAAATAGAGCAATTCTGGTTCTTTTGCCTTTCCATGTACATTATACAGTCAACTTATCAATATCTACAAAAAATCTTGCATAGATTTTATCAGAAGTGTATGAAATACGTGGATCAATTAAGGGAAAATAGGCATGATAACTATATGGAGCCTTCTGCTCATGAACAAGGTGGAGCTCTACATTTACTTACATTTTCTTTAGTTCTATTATCAGTATATTGTAGTTTTAATAATCATATTCTTTATATATTTTGTTATATTTATATTTAATATATTTTTAATTTATAGAGCTGTTGTGACTTTTCAATATTGGTTTCCACCTGACTGCTGTACAAAAATGTGATAAATTTGTGTCTGTTGCCCTTGAATCCTTTGATCCTGTATTATTGGTCCTAGAAATTTCTTTTCTGTAGATTTTGTGAATTTTTCCACATAGCTGTGATAGTTAACTGTTGTGTCAATTTGAATAAGAAATGCCAACTAACTGGATTAGTATAGTTGTGGGTTTGGCTAAATGGATTTACTGAAAAAGGATGACCCACCCTGGGTGTGGGTGGCAGCAACCAATAGGCTTGTAGCCTAAATAGAATAAAAAAGAAATAAAGAATGAAGGCTCACTTCTGTTTCTTTGGAGCAGCTCCAGTCTTTGTCTTTACCTTGGACATCATCTCCTGGCTTCCGGCATAGACTCTTCAGCCTTCTGTCACAGACCCTTTGGCCTCCTGATAAGGACTTGCACAGGACACTACAGTGAGCTTCAGGCCTTCAACCCTGGACTGGATCCTTTGGATCAAACCCCTTTGCAATCTTCTGCACCTGACTCTGCAGGTGTGCGTTGTAAACCTACTTTGTAAATCCCTATATATCTATCCATTTTACCTTAAATCTGTTTCTCTAGTGAGCACTGACTGATACAATAGCCATTCAAGTTGTGTGCAGATAAGGGCAGTTTCATTTCTTTTTCCAATTTAGATCTCTTTAATCCTTTCTCTTTATTAGATTAGGGCCTCATTTCTGTTTTGATTTTCTATTTTTTATTATGTGGAGCAACTTTATTTGTGATGTTGAAGGACTTACTCAAAATCACACGATTAGTAGTTGTCATAATGGAAACTAGAGTTTAAGCAGTTGGTTTTACATCTAAGTACATTAATTTCTGCCACATCCACCCTCTTGGACACACAAGGGAAAGAAAATAGTCTGGATCCTCATGCAGTTTCTCTTTTCAAATTTTTTTATTAGTACATGTTTATGATACTTAATGAGTAAACTCATCCGGGGAGATTTGGTACACATACATCTTGCATCTTAATCCTTTCCACTTTTGACTTGTAATAACATTTCATTAACCTGGATCATGAAAGATGCACCCCTGTCTTCTAAGGTCGTAAAGTTAACCATGGTTTACAGTAACTTGGAACCTCAGTTCTGGTGAGGCGGTCACTTCCAGCTATGAAAACCCTCAGAAGTTACTAGCTTGGCAGAAAGAAAAAAAAAAAATGAGGCAAACGAAGCAATACTGGGCTTTCCCTTTATCTCTCCATCAGCAGCCTGATTTCCACTCTCTGGGGTGCTAGAGGGAATGGAAATGATTCAGAAATGTCCACTGCAATTTAGTTCGTCGTTGCTGGGGAGCTATAAATGTAAACTCTGCTGAGTGACCACACGCTGGCTTACGGACAGGTAGCACTGGACCAGCAAAACCTTGTCCTGGCCAGCACTTGATGGGCCAGAGACACCTGCAGCTGGATGCTCAGCATCTTCACCAGCAGGCTCCAGCCTGCCTGTTCTTTCTGTTCAGAAGTCCTTCTCCCGGGAAGGAGGCTCCCAGCACTGGCTCTGAGCGCAGACAGGCACAAGCTGCTTCCCCTGGGGTTTCACATTGCTGTGCAGCGGTGCTAAAATCCATTTTACCAAAATATAGTAAGATCTAAAAACGGAGTTTTAAAAATAGTTTGAGGGCTGGGGAGGCCTTTTTATTCAAAGCAAAAGTAGATGAGAGAGATAGTTATACTCCCTGAAATTCCCCTAATACAGTATGTCCTGGGGAGGGAGGAAATGGAAAAATCAGAAACCTTAAAAACTGTCAACAAACATTTTCATTCCCTTTTTTATCTGGAAGTGCTTGGACTCCATGGACTTTGTTTCCAATGTGTTTGACTACAGGATGCAGTGAATATTACAGCACGACTGTGGCCCACATGCTCTGCAACTTACACCAAATAACTCAGGGCCGGTTAGAGTGGGATTTCTATTTTGTGCATCATTTGCAACTTATGGCTGTAATCCCACAGAGTCCAACATCCCCGTAAAGAAAGGATGGAGAGTTTGATTTGCTTATTGCAATTCTGAAAGGAAATCTTTGGGGGCTTTTCTTCCATTCCTTGCCTTACATACAAACTGTATTGACCACGCAGGTTTCTTTCATGAATGCAGTAAATGAAAAATTTAAAAAAATCAACATCTGTATGGTTCTTATCACCAAGATTTTTGTGATTTAAATGCGTATTAATTTAACTTTATGGACCCAAGAAATGATTACAGAACACAAAGGATGCTAACTTTCTCCACTATCAGATAAACCCCTAAATCTAAAAGGAGTTTCTATAAAGAAATCCAAAGCTTGCAAGAAATGTGTCAATTTGTTAAATGTTTCCTAAATGCTTTGGAAGTAAAACTCTCTGTAAGTGTGAAGTGTCATTATTAAACCATTGTTTGCTGTGACAGCAACAGGAGCAGCTGCAGCTTCCCTGAGCTTTTAGCACTAAAATGAGAAGTGCTGGGATCATCTCCTACATTTAACTGTTCAGTGAGGAAAAGCAAAACGGGGGCTTTGCCGCTAGAACCCCAGAACTAGAATGGAAAAACTGGAGGGAATTAAAAAGACTGTGTCTGCAGCTCTGCTTTGAGCAGGAGGAAGACTGGCTCTCTGTTGCTGAGGGAACTGCTCAGCTTTCTCCTTCCTAAGTGTCAAGGGTGTTTCCCCTTCGAATTATCAGAGCTGCTTAACACCAAATGTCAGTTTTATAAACTGGCATCTTCCGAGTGTATTAAACAGGGACACTTACATGTAGACAGTGCATGCTGGGAAGACAGCTTTGCCTGGATGAGTTTGGCTCTTCCCCGTTGGCCCCTGCAGGAGAACAGGAGTGTGTGTGGCCACGAAGGTTGCAGAAGCGGACTCATCTGGTATATGGGAGGCAGAGAGGGCACACGAAGAGGTGGCTGGTATCCCCGAAGAGGGAATTTTTTCCAGGCACTGTGAGATGTAAACTACACCTTGTTTGGTCACATCTAGGTGAAAGCAACAAAGAATAGGTATATGCAAAGAATAATGCAGAATTCAGAAGCATGGCCGTGGGCTGAGGCCGGTGTCAAGCATGCTTTATCGCACTAGCTACCAAGGATGGTGTGACTGGAAGATTTTATTTCCCTGATCTGGCTTACTCTGAATTGGGCTCCAGCAGTCATAGTGACCTAGAATAGCCCTAGACAGCCCTGTAAGGCAGCATACTATGGCTATGCATCTGTGAATGCAGGAAAATGCTACACAGTTTCTATCTCCAGGCTAGAGATCAGTTTGAGGACTGGGCAGATTGTGAATGAACGGCAAAAATACAGAAGTCAGTACTTGTGTTTGAGGAGCTTGAATCTAGATAACAATCTATTTTATATCTGAACTTTAATTTATAATTTGCAAAGAACTCTCCCCAAAAAATGAGTTCTAAAACTCATATAGCATCCAGATCTCTGGACTGGTAAGACTAAGACTATTTGGGCTGGAGTAGGAGACAGATAGTGTGGTATGTGAATCTGAATTACAGTGGAGTCCCTGTGCTCTGGCTGCCTTGCTTACTGTGTAATCTAGGACAAGTTACCTAACCTTTCTGCATTAAAATCTTAAAGAGTACTAATCTTACAGGTCTTGTGACAGGATGAGATATTTTTGAGACACTTCGGAAACAACAACACTTAACAGGTTACTCAAATTTTACTGAGCTATTCAGTGGAGACTACTGTCATCCATTCAGCTAACATGTGTCGAGAACTGTGGTCTCGTTGCAAGCGCTGCAAGGGAGCCAAAGAAGCAGAAGCTGCCGCACTACCCACGACACATGCTCAGCTGAACCAGGGCACCTACATATCTTGTTTCTGCTACGAAACTGGCATAACTGGGTGGAAAAACACAAAGGCTTGTCTTACTGTCCTCCTTATTTGTAAACATGTCATTTAAGTGACAGAACAAGGAAATATTGGAATCCTAGCTAAATGGTCAACCTGGAATTATGTTTTCGTGTGAATTTTGCATTAAAAAAATACACACCTTCTAAGTTTTTGGACTATTTTAAGCTACTCCTTCCAGGTGTGTCACTGAGTTGGTTATGTGACTTGCATTCCTGAACTCTGATGTTTAATTTAAAGGGAACTGGGCAGGTCACCTCTGCATCACCTTACCATCTATGGAACAGATCACAAGGAGGAGATTATCTGGGTATTAGTCATATTTCAGTTGCTAGGACAGAATGCCTGAAACACAAAATTTGAAGGTGAAAGTTTTATTTTTGGTCACGATTTTCAAGGTTTTGGTCTATGGTTCTTGGCACCAAGACAAATATCATGGTGGAAGAGTGTGGCAGAAGAAAGGTGTTTACTTCATGGCAGCCAGGAAGCAGAAAGGGCAAGGAAGGGACCTGAAAAAGAGCAAGGGCTGGGGCACGAGAATATGCCCTTCACAGACACACCTGCTGTGCACTACCTCCTCTAAGCAGGCCCCTCCTCCTAGCAACACACTTGGCTATGAACTTAGCAGTACCTCAGTACCCTGATGAGGTTAGCAAAGCCACGATCTTACCCACATCCGAGAGCCCCACTTGTGAACACATGAGATTTTGGAGAAACATTTTGGGTCTAAACCTTGACACAGGTTTACTGGCAGATGTTGTCATAGAGGAGAGTCACAGTCTCTGTGCAGAGGTCTGAATGAGCTGCACTTCCGCTTGAGAGTGACTGAGCCCTTATGGATGTGTTCATAGGGCTGCAGCCCCCGGCTGTCAGTGAACACTGGCACTCTCTCCCGGCATCCACATGGGCCTCTCCTCACTCCCTGGCTTGCACATCACTGAGCGTCACAGACAACTCCTTGTTGCCCTTCTGTCAAAATGGATTTTCAGGCGAGAAATACAATCACTTCCCATGCATCATGGTGTGTGACACTATTGATTTGCTATTGACTCTCAGTCTTCTTGCTGGGCTGTGTTCCAACAGGTGGTCACCAGACACCACTTTCCCGACGGGGAAGGAGGCAAAAATGTGCAAGTTGACTTTAAACGAAAATATCTTCCTTGTAACAAATTTCTGAAGGTTATTTCTTAAAGAGAGGTGGGCTTCCGGGCAGTGTCCCTTGGCAAGGAAGGAAAAAAGAGCAGGGACAGAATGGCTGCTAGACACTCAATCTGCAGGAATCTGTTCATCCCTTAATTTCTCTGATGTCTCAAATGATGCCTGTTACTCCTGACCACCATCTTTCCCTTCCTAAATTTCTCCCATCTAAGCTAGCAAAGCTCCTTTGCCGTGGGCCCCATCAGACTTAGACTCCTGCTCCCCTCAACAGTCGTGGGCACAGTGCTGGCTGTATTTGCTACTTTGACCTGTTCCTAGAGCCTAATGAGCCACCAGATGGGAAAGTCCCCTCCTAGTGTCTCCATTCTGTCTCCTCTGCCTGGTGTGGCCCTCTAGGAATTTGCCCCCACAATCACCTGTAATATGGTCTCCTTCACTCACCTTCTAGACTCTCCCTAAAGTTCTGGCAAATGGCAGGTATTCGGAGAACAACTTTGGATTCTCAGGGGACAACTCTCTTTCTCCATTCACCCACCATTCCACTGAACTGGACAATGAAAAAGGATACCATGGTGTGCCATTGGAAGGAGGAAAAGAGCATGGTGGTCAGCGCCTTGTCAACAACTAGCTGATGCATGTTCTCAGGGTAGGATGCTCAAAACTCACTCGAGATGGCACCATTTAGGGAAATGTGACTTCATTACATTGTCTTTATTTCTTCATTTAGTCAACAGGAAAATAACTGACAAGGGCATTCGGTATCTGTCTTGTGTCATCCGTATTGCCACCAACTGCATTGCTGAGCAACACCTTGCCAGAAATATTCCGCACAGAATCTCCTTCAAATTCCAGATTGCATTGGGTGAAATGAATAATACATTACACACAGTGCAATTGGGTGTCTGTTTTGTATTTTCCTATGTCGTTTTATAGCTAATTAATCAGGTGACTATCAACACCAAAAAACTATAAAACCAGGAAAAGCAATAGGAATTTTCTTCCAGACAAAGGTGCCACAGGCAGGGGGTGAAGCAGGGAACTGACAAAGATTTTCATAGTGAACTAATGAAAACCCTGGTGCAGCTATTCCGGGAACACACGAGGAAACTGATGCTATGTGCTTTCTCCCCACTTTTCTCTCAAAAGAAAAAGTTAGTGAGGAAATATTTGGTGATTAAAATCTGGCTGCTGATTATTACATGTCATTTTAGTGATAGAATTTGTGGAATTCTTAACTGGAAATTGGAAGTTTCATGAAAATAAGGAAATCATGCAATGAAAGTAGAGAAAGCAATACTGTCCTTAAAAAATTACCTTATTCCAGTTTAATAACTGAAATAGATCACAGTTAAAATATTGACTGGTTTTCCCAGTAAGCAGGCCTGGCTGGTACCCAGACTCTTGCACGCTCATGTGCGCATGCACACATACACACACACACACACACACATGTGCCGTTGCACAGCCCTGGCTCCATGCCCTTCTTTGGAGGTCTCATCTCAGAAGCAGCCTGGCTCAGTCACCTTGCCGTCCCCCCGGGGGCTCTGCCCACAATACTGGTCTGGCTGGACTTTCCATGGCCTTTCCTCCTACGGATGCACTGGGCTTTCCTGAGGGCCCTGGACTGCTGCTCATGCCCAGGCTACTTCCCCAGCAGTCCCCCAAAGTCCCCAACAGCTGATTTTCTCCACGGTGTTCCTTTCTTCGTGTGTCTCTACTCCTTTCCACGGTCTTTGCTGTTATCATAATAGTTCCCTAAAACACCACCTTGGATGCCTTCATCTTGATCACATGCCCAGTGCCCTTTTGTCCCATCTGCAGACCAATTCCCAACTCCTCAAGGCTGGCGTGCCTCCTCAGCTTGTCCACCTACTTATTGACTGGGACATTGCTGCCTGCTGTCCCTCGTAAGAGCCATCCGCACTGGCCAGTGCTCCTGTGTGGACCTGCTAAGCCTGGTCCTCTCCCCTCTGCCCTGGGAAGCCCCTTTGCCTTCTCACCCTGCCTCGCCTATGGCTGCTCCCCACCTGGCAGAAAGCAGTGATCTGAGTGTAAGCTCAGAGTCTGGTAGCTGGGCCTGCTTATTGGCCACATAATCAATCAATGGCAGTCACTGACCGCTCTGAGTTTCAGTTTTCTCATCTTTAACTATAGGATGTACCTTATAGCCTGCTGTGATGATCTCTAAATTATTATGGCCATGCTGGGCTCGAGACTGGCACTGGGTAAGCTCCTGGTGAATGGGCCTGCCCACACTGGGCCCCTTCTAGGAAGCTCTCCTGCCTGCCACAGCTCTGGGCATCCTGGCCACCATTCCCCTCCCACATTGCCTCTTTGGCACCAGTCCACTGGGAGCCTTGCCTCTGCTGCTGGGTGCTGAAGGCAGCTCTCCTCACTACCCAAACTAGGTTATAAAACGGGGAGGACAAATGTATCTATGCCACTGTTTGATGCTGCCAACGCCACACACACACGGAAGACTGAAAGTTTCTTGAAAATAATGCTGCTTCATTTGCAGCAGTTTTTGCAAAGTGAGTAGAAAGTTCAGTAGAGAATCCAGAGCTCCTCATATTCCATATGAACTTTTACCAAGTGGTCAGAACAAATCCTCCAACCGCAATTCCTGGCTGGGATGAGAACTGGTAAATCTGCAAAAATCATTACTGCTTTTGCCAAAATATGAAATTAAAGATGTCGTACCTTTCATATGTAAAAGACGACTAAGAAATCCCAAGAGATGTGAATAGTTTGCATGGGTTTTCTATCAGCCCTTGAGTTGGTCATATTCTTTGGCCGAATTGAGTCAATTTCATCAAAATTGAAGGAGCAGTTGTGCATGTAGATATAGTCTCTGATGGTGAATTTAATCAAATCCAAATGTCACATCTTTAGGGATTCAACCCACCACCAATTTTATCTTTACTGCCATTTCAAGGCAGTCTTAGCCAGTTTATCTTCCTTGTCTTGTGCATTGAGGAGCCAGGTCTCCCCACCAAAAGGCACTAACAGTTCACTCGCATGAAGGGCTTTGCTTTCCCTGGGGCCCAAGTCGCTCCTGGGCTACAAATAAGGTGCTGAAGGGAGATGGATTAATCACACCCACACTCATGAGTGCACCATAGCTTTAAGCAGCTCTGTTAATTCACACCCTTAACCATCTAATCCTTTAGCCTGACCCATTAATAAATGACTGTGTGAAAAACCCTCTCTTAGGAGAAGAGAAATCATCTACATAGGTAATTCAACTTGTGCTGGGCATGGAGTTCATTTACAGTGCAGAGGGGAGCAAAGTTTCCCAATGGGCTGATGGTGTAAGGGAGGAGTGAAGTAACTTCTCCCATGTCTTTGATGAAGCATCCCATAAATCCTGAGCATCTCCTAGTGCCCTCCACCCTCTCCTTTCTCTCTGTAAAGTACTGGGCAGTAAGGAATGACATAGAACCTAGGCCACCGATACTTATTCGTCAGTGTTGCCCCTCATTAGCTGCTGTTGGCACCCCTTAATACACAGCCCTTCACAGCCCCTGTCTACTGCACCTGTCCTCCAGCATCTGGGCATTGGGACTTTTCCCAACGTATTTCCCAGAATACCTCCTACCACACTTACTCCACATAAGGTTCACCCTCTAAAACCATATTTGTTTGCTGTGCTTTAGAGACAACATCCCCACAGTGTGAGGCAAGTGAGGCAATATTGTATACCTTTAGTATTTGTCTTTCCTAAATGAACTAGATATGTTGTAGGATGGAATTACTAGATTTGTATTAAATTGTAGCTCAGGGACCCATCATTATGTGATGCTACTACTTCCCACTTGCTTTGTTTATCACAGGGAAGGGAACTGAATTAGCATGAAATGCTACAAAGTGGTAAAAAGGATTTTTTAGCACCCTATCTATTTGACCTACTGTTGACCTGGTCTAATTCCTATTCTCTCTGGGACATTTTAACAGATCATTTTCCTTGTTAAAATTAGGTTGGATTAAAGAATTATAGCCCACCATTCATTCTGCTCAAAAGATAGTCATTTCTGCTTCTAAAATAATAACACTATCTTCACCGAGATCTTTCTTGTTAAATAAAAACACATGCTTTACTTTGCCTCTTCAATTACTGACTGTGGTGCTGCCTCCTGCAACTGTGATTACTGGTGAACGAGTATTTACCCAGCAGTGTCTTTCTAAGCCCCTGGGAATGATATTGGTCATTCATAAATTGCCTATTGATCAGTCCCAACTGGAAATTAGATCCACATCTTTGAAAGGAATTATTAGACTTGGAGTAACATTTGCCCCGGAACATTCAGAGGTCTGAGTGCAGCACTCTTGTAAGCAGGAGGCGCCTGAGGAGCAGTTGCTGTGTATGCAGAGCGCTTGGGAGTGGAAATGCCAGGCCAGACCTGCTCCACGCTCTGCAGCCTTCCCGGCCCTCCTCTAGCCACAGCCTCCCTTTTTGGCACAACCTCCTGAATTTCACATGGGACAATTTTTAGGCAAGAGATTCACAAAACAGAAAAAGGAGCTCACAAACATGATTTATGATCTGTTTAATGTTCACTCATTGAGTAATTTTATAATTGATACAGAGCTTTAGCTGTTGTGTTTTTTGAAAGTAAAATGCAAATTTAGTCATTTTCCCGGTAGAAGTTTAAATGCACACACGCACACACACGCACGCACACTCAAGAATGTAATGCAATCAAAGCTCTCTGACGTCTACCTTCGCCAGACTGGCCGAGAGTCCCGTTGGTGTGGGTGTAGGCGGGCATAGAAACAGGGGTCCACATGCACAGAGATGCATGGATTAAATCTAAAGAACAGGATTCTAACTCTCCTTTAAAAATAGAAAAGGAAGCGCACTGTAGCAAGTGCTCCGTGGAGCCCCAAACTGATTAATTGCAATGCCAAACAGCTTTATTCTGCTTAATAAGAAATTAGATCGCAATGGGGATTTGCAGAAATTACCTTGAAATGTTTGTGTGTTTGAATGATTGAACAATTTGTGCTAAAAATTATGTTACTTAGTTTTGAATCCTAAGCTTGTGAACAAATGCATGTTGGGCTAATCAGTATTCCAGAAAGAAAAATCCTCTCAGCTCCTGGCCTGGGTGGACGGGGACAAGATGGGATTTCTGGCAGCTGCACGTTTGCCAATGGTCCCAATGTCCACCCCTCTGGATGGACAACTCAACAGATAATTTGGAATTAATTAAATCTTAATACTTATCCCTGGATAAACTCAGAGCTGGGACAGCATCATTTAATTATTCACTAGTGCTCTCTATTATACATGCGATTTGCAGGGCCCATGTCAAAGACGATGTCCAGCCCATTAAAACCAGTGTGCTTTGAGTGTGGAGGCGGCGGCAGAAATTTAAGGGTGCCCACTCGGTTTCATTAGGAGGCAAAACCCAGCTTAATGCGTGGCTCTTTGAGTAACTTCTAAAAATCTTTTAAGTCAACCTTGTATTTTAGTCAACAGGGGAGGTTTGACCCTTCACCTCCCAACAACCATCCGTTTCATTATTTATCTGAGGGAATCAGACAGTTTTTGTTCTTTCACAAAAGTCCCTGACACCAGGATAATTTTAATAGCTGAAATTTTTCATTCTTGTCACTATGCCTTTTGAAAATACAGGTATTTTCATACACCACGTAGCTAATGAGTGAAACTTCAGAATCCAACCTTTTCTCATAATCACGGCGCAAGGCCTGCAGAAGCCCCACTAGTGAGGAACATGAAAATTAATTATTGAGCTCCTTGTTTTATCCTCCTCATCTGTTTGATATTCTGTAGCACAGAAGGAGTCAGACAATTAAATTCCTCCTCCCTCTGTCGCATTTCAGTGCTCCTGCACCTTCTCTTCCACTCCAGAGGCTGGAAGCCTGTCTGTTTGCAAAGGGTAAATTGTGGGGAGAGAGGAGACAGAGAGGAAGGCAGAATTCAAACAAAAAAGGACAATTCTGTTGTCCTGCACATGAGGACTTTGAAAGAAACTCCATAAAGTGTCCCCTTTGGACAGCGGTCATTTTAAACATCATGTTGGCTTCTGTACTGTCAGAGTGAAAAATTCCCACTGGAAAGACAGGATGAACCTGGGCACTGCCCACCCTCCACCCTGGACTCGGCTTCCACAGGGAACCTTGCCTTTCTCATCACTTCCTAATCCCCTCCTGTTTCTCAGATAAATATATAAAACCTCCTAACCACTAGTGAAGATTGCTGAATCAATTAATGTGTTTTATTGAACAATAAAGCTGTCATTCTCTAAACTAGGGCGATTACATGTAAAACCAAGGGTAACATTCAGTGCAGCTGATCCCATGTTTAGAAAGTGGGGCATGTTTGTCTGTATGCATGTGTGTATATGTGTGTGCTAGGTGTGCATATGTGTGTGTGTGTACCCTCATACACTGGGCTAGAGTTGTTGTATTTTGCTTAGATACAACAAAGGGTAGCACAAGATGGCTCGATTAGGCCCAGAAAAAGTGACACTTTAGTCCTTTCTTTCCAGGATGAGTTAGTCCCTACATTTTGGGATCGTATGGCATTTGCAGAGCCAAAAATCAGTATTTCGCAGGTGCCATCGGCCCTCTGTGTCCACGGATTCTCCATGGATTCAAGCAGCCACTGCTTGAAAATATTTTTTTAAGAGTGTCTGTACTGAACATGTGCAGAATTTTTTCTTGTCTTTATTCTCTTCACAATCCAGTATAATAGCTGTTCACATTATATGTATTAGGTATTACAAGCAATCTAGAGATGATTCAGGGTATATGAAAATATGTGGAGATGCTATGTGCAAATACTACAGAATCTTGTGTGAGACACTTGAGCAGACACACATTTTGGCATCTTGGGGGTCTTGAAACCTATCCTCACAGATACAAAGTTTGTGCATATAAAATTCCTTTGGGAAGAGAGAACTTGTTTTGATCAGAGTGAGAAAACAGCCTGTGGTCCCACAGGTCTTGAGGATCTCAGGCCAGCAGGATCACCATTCTTACGTGATCTAGAGTGGAGACTTCAGTCTTGGGCTCAGAAGTCAAAGTCCTGCATCCTCTCCTACCCACATGGCACCCCCCCAAAGTTGGGTGGAGATTGAGCTTTGTGGTTGGAAATGTGTATTCTCAGTAATTTAGCAGGACTTACTGATTAAGCCAGAAATTTGATCTCAGATGAACATCCTTTCGACCATACTTTGCAGCTAATTTTTAAGTAAGCATTTCAAAATCACTTATATTGGCAAAGCAACAATACTTTCACTCATTGAATATACATCATGGTGTAATTTGGAGAATTTTCAATGTTATAAATGAATGTATTATGGACAAAGTTAAGAGAAGTATATATTAGAATGCTTTCTTCTATTGTTGGGCTCATCATTTCCTGTCTGTCTTTTGACCACAGAACTTCACAAGCAGAATGGACGTTCCCATGTCAAGTACTTGCATGTCTTTGAGGAGGGCCCTTCAGCTACTACTTTAAAGTTGAGTTTGCTGTCCTCTCCTGAGGAACCTCATCACCAACCTACACTGAAATCCACGGAGAGCAGAGATCTCCTGTTTAAAACAAAAGAATGATCCATAACAGCAAAACAAAAACAAAACCCCAAACTTTGAAGCTCCCTTGCAGACTGTGTCAACTCATTTCTCTTCCTGAGCCTGAGGTTGAGCCTCACAAAATCCTCAAATCTGGTTTCTGCAGGCGATGACCAGCTTTGAAAACAGAAGTGAGAGAGGAAAAGCCACCCACAAAGCAGGACCAAAGGAGGGTTCGTGGCTGTGGGGGTTCGGAATGACTGCATTCACATGTCCCCCGTGCTCCATCTTCCCTGAGCCCTGTGAGCTGCGACAGTGTCTCTGTTCATTAGACAAGGCTAATTCCCAGCTTGGAGGCCTTACTCTGTCCCTGGGGATGGCTGGCGTCTCCATGGAGGAGACTTACAGGTCTCTCCGTGGTTATTGATCACACAGTGAAAGCGTTTATGGAGGGGCAGAAAGAAAACCCAGCATGCTGGAGAGCCCATGAGGCCCAGGCCAGCCGGCATAAATATACTTAATATTTATGACAGCCACTAGGGAGGGAAGTGACACTGTTCTCCAGAGAGGGAAAGTAACAGACTCTGGGATTGCAAGTGTGTGTGTGAAGCCAGGACACACCTGGCTGCCTGCCTTTCCTTTGCACCCTGCTGCCTGGGGCTTCCCGGAACAAGGGAGTGAGGTTTGCACGTGGGGCCTGCTGGGGTGCGGGTGCTGGGACCTACCCACCGACTCTGTAAGACTGTGCTCCCCAAAGCCTCCCTCAGTCTCCTTGCTACCATTATCATCCACTCTGCTGGCATTTCCTCCAAAACACCCACCACAGCTGGACTCCAGTGATTGCGTGAACACTCATCCCCACATAGGCGCACACTCACTGCCATGTATACAAACAACTCACATACAATCCTACCTATGCATACACCCTCAAAAACAACACATATCCACATGCACACACAGATGGCCAATGGGCGTCCACATCATATACTCACATTCATTCTCTTATACTCATTCAAGCACACACAGACACGCACATACATATACACACATGTACAAATACACATTCATACACTTGTACCCAAACATGCTGGCATGCACTATTGTCTGTTCATTTACTCATTTTAGTTCACACTCTTCCTGCCCGGTGTCCTCTCCAGGAGGAACAGAGAGTATGGGATGGAGAGAAGGAGGGACAAACACAAAGCCTCAGTGAGCCTCCTGCCCCCCATCATACACATCCACACATGAACAGACATGTGCCTGCATATGCATGTATGCAACTACACACACTCATATTCCAGTGAGTCAGCAGAGGAAAGGCCAGTTCTCCCCTTCCAGGACTTACCAAAACCCTCTTCTATCTTTGCAGTGGAAAGGCCTCCCCAAAGGTCCTGGAATCTCCGATCTTGGGATTGCTAGTGCTGAGGAGAGAGAACTTCTCCGTTCCGGGGGGCCTGGCTAAACAATGGCACAGCAGCGTGAAAACAGAGCCAGAGATGGTTTTGCTGGGCAAGGGCCACACCACACCTGTTCGGGCTACTATGCCCCCCCCATAAAAAGGAACTCTGGTCTCCAGCTGCCCTTCCACCTAGGACCGTGTGTCAGAAGAGATGATGAGTGCGTGGCCTGCTGTGTCCTTTAACATCACGGGATAAAAAGCCTCTATCTCTCCTTAGCCTCACCTCCACAATGTCAGGTGTTCCTGCCCTTTGGGGTCTTGGAACTTGTCCTGTCTTCCCTCGTTGTGGGTTGAAATTCCCCTTTCTGAGGTACAGATCCACGTACTTGTCCCACATAACTGAAGAGCCATTGGTGCTGCTGGGAGGGAGGATGGAGTTCTTTCCCTCCTGGGACAATGTCACCCTTGTGTATGCCCATTCCACTGGACACTGGTGAGCTGTCCAGGGCAGGTCAGGTTTGGGCGCTTGGAAGGGCAAAGTGTGGCAAAGTCCACTGTCCAAGG
The DNA here is from genome assembly GCA_004026905.1 of Hystrix cristata. Lineage (NCBI taxonomy): Eukaryota > Metazoa > Chordata > Mammalia > Rodentia > Hystricidae > Hystrix > Hystrix cristata. Next base: position 69,846 of record PVJO010004064.1, read on the forward strand.
TACTCTTTAAATCAAGAAGTGTTTAAATCATGTGATCAGCATAAATGTGCTTTTTAAAATACGTTTTTGTTGTAACAAAGACCAAATTCACTGCTGGTTATGGTTCACGTTAAGCTTACTGATAAGTTTGAACCATCAGGTCTTCCATGGCAGAG
>PVJO010004064.1:75000-114978 GCA_004026905.1 Hystrix cristata
CTTCCGTTGGCTGCTCACTTCTTGTTACCATGAAAAACGGAAGCCCAGAGGGGCAGATAGCATTGTAACTGAAGGGTGGGCACAGTGGCTGAGCGGACCTGTGGCTGCTGGGACAGCAGTCCCTGACCCGACCCCCCTTGGTGGACTCAGCTCACAGATCCGGCTCTGTGGCAAAAGATGAGATAGAGGGATCCGTGTCATGGCAGTTTGAAAGCACCCGTGCAAGACCTGCCACAGGCAAGTTCAGAAAGTCTGTCTGATGACAGTCCCAGGATTCCTTTCCAATCAGAACGGAAGCACCACCTGGCCGTAGGGCCTGAGACACTGAAGTCAGTGCTCATTGCAGCAAGCACGCTGTTAAGTCTAAGAGACACAAATTAAAGTCAAGGACAAATTAGAATCAAGGCGAAGACGAGCTGGAGCCTAAAGCGAGGAGTCCCTGTGTTCTGAGCTTGTGGTGCACTTGCAGTAGGAAGAGTTGCTGGTGCCTCTATGCATTGACCAGGTATAGGGTTGTATCTCTGAGGCATATAACAAACATGTCCACAGAAGCAGATCTGGAACTGAGGATATCTTGCCATGAGACTAGATAAGGCAGACTGTGCTGTGAGTGCTGGATGCGTATTTGAAGTGAAACGCAGCTGTCTGTGTATTCAAAAGCATCTGGCCGTTGACCATCCAAAACTCTCCAACAAGAAGTCAAGGGAAAGCAAGAGGCATTAACAATGGGGCTCCATCTCTCCCTGTCCATGTGCCGAGCCCATGCTGTGCAGGACGCTAATGGTCTCCCGGCCTGGGTAGGGGAAACCCAGGACCAGCTCTGGAGACTAGTTCTGGGGATAAAGAAAGAAGCGGCTCATCCCAGAGGGCAGCTCGGTCTTGGCACAGCCTGGCTTCACATGGAGGAATGTTCTTGACACCCTTCCCTGGCTCAGAGGTGGAGAGCTGGCCCTGGCTGTTCTGTTACAGCTCAGAGCCTGACCTGTACTGCTCCCCAGTCTCAGGCCCTGGGGCAAGGGCATGCTATCCACCGAAGGCACCTTTTCCTCAGTACACAAAGGTGCTCCGTAGGCAGCTGTGGCTGAGGGACAGCAATGGAAAAACCTACCTAGGGAAGCAGCTTCCTCCAAGGAAGTCACATCAGCCACTGCCCCATTCCCCACTCGCTTTTGCACTTATAGTGTCTGAAAGAAGCAACGCAGAATTGACTGGCTGCTCTAGACAGGCACGGCTGAATCGAGGCATATCCCACTAAAACTTCTGGACAACACTTCTGGAATCTTTGACACATGGAGACTAAAGCCCATGTTCTTCTGCAGAATGGTAAAGGTGGTTTATTTTTGTTTTCTTTTATGAAGAAGCTCAGGACTTCAGTTTAAAAGTAACAATAGCACATGTGTGCATTCATGTGTGCACTCATGAGTGCACACATAGTCTCCACATCAAAGGCACAGAGATCAGAGGAGGGAGCTTGTTGCAAGCTTAGGGCCCCTCTGGGTTCACCTGAATCCAGGAGGCAAATCTGTGTTTTTTTAAGTTGCGTATCCTCCTCCCAACAGCTCAGAAAATGTGAGTGGTTAAATGGGCATATTTGGTAAGATTTTATTGAATCTCAGATAAACACGTAATTCAAATTCTTTGAAAGTATGTGTTTGAAATTCTACCAGCAAAATGCTTTTTCTTCAAGTCTGAAGCCTGAAATGTCCCTAAAGCACCTGTGTGTGTGTGTGTGTGTGTGTGTGTGTGTGTGTACAAAGATGTGTACATACACATACAAATAGTGCCTGATTCTTGCCTGGTATATTACATGTTTTAGAACATTTGAAACTATTATTATAGATGGTGGTTAAGAGAAGTTTCAAAAGTTAACTTCTAAACAACAAATTATAAATTATTATCATTTTTTTTAATCACAGTCTCATGACAGACAAATGACATTTTGAAGTGAAAGCATGTCTTTCTCCTGACCTGGGCACTGTTGGGCTCTTAGCGCCTCTTTAAGTCCACTTACGTATTTGAACAACTTGGATGCAGAGTGAGATCTGCGTGAAGTGAGGAGGACGAGCTAAGTGGCTTCTCTTTCTCTTCTGTCATAGAGCTTTCTCTTCTGTCATGAGGTGGGGTGAGGGTGGCTTCTGGCTTCACATGGAGGAATGTTCTTAGGGTTCAGTTCCAGGATGGAAGTGTCCACGATGGAACCAGAGCCGGCACTTAGCACGGCAGCACACTGCAGCTTCCTTCACATTTCTGCCACTCAGGACAAACACAGGAATGATCCTCTGGTTCCCTCCTCTTAGCTCAGTTCCCCCCTCCTGGAAGAGCCGAATGAGGAGACCATAATGCTCCCTCACTGTCCTTCAATATGCATGTATTTTTAAAACATTCAAACTCACCCATTGTCCATGACTAGTCCCAGTTCTCGGGACTTTGGCTAGACATCACCCTGGTTGGGGAGCTGCTTCTCCCTCCCTAGCTAAAGTACAGCCACTGATCTCAGCTGACATAGCCACAGTGCCCAGTGTCTCTTGGGCACACAGTCAGTCAGCCACTCTGACTGGACCCTTGCCATGAGATAACCACAGCAAACCTCACAGAGCTACGAAGTGTCTGCCCGATCCCCTGTAGAAATGAGCAACTCCCACCCAGACCTCACTCCAGGCCCCAGTAATCCCAATGCCCTTCTCGCTGCTTGTCTCCCCGGCCAGAGTAGATGCTCCAGGAGGACTTGTCTGGGGCAATATCCCTGTGTCTGAGCCCTTCAGACACACCTGGCCTGCAGGGAATTCCCTGTTCATACCTGTTGATCAAACAAGTAAGTTAGAACAGACCCCAGTAGCTAAAGGTGAAATGATGACACAACCACCACGACCACTGGAGACCTCTCCTGCCCTACTGTCCTCAAACAATATTAGCACGTTCATTCTGTGGCCTAATAAACTTAGAAATCATTTGGTTACATCAAGAAGACAGAAGGTTAGAGATCTTCGCAAGGGTTCGCCCTGGGCCTGTGATACGTAAATACACATAATTAATCAACGAAAAGAGTGCACTTAGTTCAATGCATTAGGCCAGACAATCCTGTGTGCATGGTCAGCTGGAAGGTCAAGAGTCCAGGTAGCACCCTTGGGAAATGCGAGCGTAAAAGGGGTTCTGTGACAACAGCCTTCTCCGGGGCTCCTTGGCAGAAGACAGAAGCCCCCAGCCCTGGGCTACAGTTGAGCACTTAACAGAGGTCAGTTTAATTGGGAGGCACCAGAAGTGTAAAATAGAGGTGCTCGAACTGTACGATTCGAAAGATCTCACCTGGAAACAAATGAAAATGGCTCACTAATAATTTTACACTGATTTTATTTTTACTTGATTGTAATAACTCTACAGTGGAGTAAATAAAATATAAAACTTATATTACCTGTTGCTTTTATGCCTTTGCACAGTGGCTAGTAATAAAATATGAAGCTGCATAGGTGGCTTGCAGCACCTTTTTATTGGACATGCTGGGTCTGGTTGGGAGCTCTCCAATTTTTGATTCACCCCCACTCTCACTCAGCCTTAATCCTGAGGGAGAGCGATCCCTGGTTCCTCCTCTGAACGCACACAGAAGAGTTGAGGGCCAGAGCCCTGCAGGTGCTTTCCTCCCAGCCACCAGGGAATGCAGTGGCTCCTTTCTGATGGTGACACAGTGGAAGCAAAAGAACAGAACAGGAATTCTGTGGGGTCCTGGTCCGAATCTGCTAGTGGAGCCTTCTGATGCTCAAGCAGCCCTGGACTGGTGCTGGGGCCACTGAGCTGTCTCAGAGATTTTGTGAGAGATCCCAGCAATGGCTTTGGAGAAGGTGGCGGCCTGAGTAAAGGAGTGCTATCTGCAGCTATTAATGGACCACATATCCATCAGGGCTCCAGGTAGGCAAAGTTCTTTCAAAATCCTACATCTCTTCGTGTCTTGGGAAACACGGCTTTCAAAGTTCAGCTTTGTAGTTCTAATTGCTTAAGCTTATTCAGAGGACATTGCAGGCCAGGAGAGGTTTTGGCTGTGTGTGTCCTTGTGTGAAAAGGTTATGGTTCTCTGTGTAATTCAGAATTTTGCCCTGCCTAATGAAGATCAGGGTGAGAACAGATACAGATTAAAACAGAAGTTACAGTGTGCTAGAGGACGGCCCAAGGATGATAAATCATGGGCAGCTCGTGTGGCCCAGTGGAGCAGCTCTCTAGGCACCACGGCGCATGCAGTCCTGGCATGGCCACATGTCCTTGAGATGGGAGCTCCACAGCTCCACAGCTCCAAGCCACGGCTTTCCCTGGAAGTAGAAGTATTAGTGACTGCCTCACAGGGGCCTGTAGGAAGGAGAAGCTGAGGGACCACCGGGTGCCCCATGGGGAGGCTGGCCAGGCAGGCAGCCTCCTCCATGCTGTGGCCTTCTGTGTGAACAAGTCACCAACAACAGTCTTCTCCTGGGCTTGCTAAGGACCTCATGGAGAGGAGTTGTCTGTTCTTGTTCTTTCTTGGGCTCCAGATACCCCACGCACGATCCCATTCCATTCCTTCCTGCAGAAGGTTGGAGAGCCCTGGGCTGGGGGTGGCAGACACATGAAGAAATCCTCCTTTTTGCAGTTCAGTGACAACTTCAAGAGCCCATCTGCTGACCAAGCTTGGGATGATTTCTCTGCCATCTGTAGGGTCAGGGTGCCTCCCTCACTAAAGAGCCTTGGGAAAATTTTAGTGCTAACTTGGGACTCATAAGAATCTTTTATTTCCTCTCTTTTTCCCAGAAAGACCTGATGATTCTTTTGACTTTCAGGACTACCTTTTGCTTTCACATTTACAAGCAGTCATCAGGTGCTTTGCAGAATGGAGATTCCTTTCTAAGGACTCAGGCTTCAGCACCGAGGTGACTGCTATTGAGGATCTGGTTTCTCAAAACTCTTCACCTGGTTGTCAGTCCTATGAAGAGAGACTGCGTGGCAGCTGGCTAGGCCACCCAGGTGGGGCAAAAAGCCGGCTGTCCCCAAAATAGTTCTTCACTCACTGAGTCGCATTCTGAGGAAGGTGCGGGCCCCCAGGCTCACAGAGGCTGGGCAGGGGTCCCAGCTGCAGCTGAGTGCCTGCTTGCCTCTGGCTTGCTGCCTGGTGCCCTGGCCCAGGCTCTGCTACAGAGCTGAGCAGGCTGGGAGACTGCACAATGCCAAGATTACACTTAAGCCTTTAGTCTCCCTCAAGTACTTGAATAACCACCTCTCCAGGCTCCCGTCAACACTCCTCTGAGCAGCTGCCAGAGTTGGGTTTTATCTTAATTCTTAAATTCTATCTTTAAAATCTCTTTCTGGGTTAGTGCTGTACCTGTGCCTACTTACTTAACAGCATGGACCCCTGTAGTTCTTCCCTCCTGTCTAACGGGCTTATTCTCACACCCTCTTTTATTTAAGGAAGGCAGAGAAGACCTTCCGAGCCTTTGAAGCACCAGGGATTATCACCCACAAGCTTTTCCCATGGTCACTTCAGCCACGCAAGGTGGTTGCATGCATCTGCCTTGTGTGTATCTGAACCTTGCAATTCTCCTTCTGCACATGGGACGTCTATGTTTCCAACCAGACAGGATGCTCTCTGTGAGGAAGGCCCGTGTGTAGAATTTTGATTTTTTTCATTCTTGTTGCGAGGGGAACGTGGGCAGGCTGTGTCTGGTTTTCCTTCAGAGGCACGTGGGAAGTCAACCGACTTCTGTGTCTCTTCTTTAATTTGAGAATAATATCCATCTCCCAGGGGGGACTTAGGCCAAAGGAAAAGAAAAAAAAATCATAAACTATAAATACCTTAACTGAGTGCCATCAGTAGCTGATACTCAGTGATATCAGAACCATAATCCTTAGCCTTCACTTAGAGGCTAGACGATTTTCCTATCCCTTGGAAGGTGCTTTCCCAATCTGCTCTTCTCAGAGGTTGTCATTGGTTTAGATTCTCCCCTCATGCTTTAGGGCAGCTTGGAATGGAAGGCCAGGATCTCAGGACATTAGGAAATTTCCAAAGATCCAAATGAAAGAGAATCTGAATATGGAATAAGTAGCCATACTTGGCCGCACCCTTTCTGCTGGCCTGGCACAAGTGGCTGCTGCAGAGCTCAAGTCACGCCCCAAAAGCCAGTCCAAGAGTGTGTTGTTGAGCTTTTCCCTACTATGCTCAACAGAACTCAATCCTGGAAACTGTGGGGTTACAGAAAACATGCCTTAGAATCTGTTGCCTGTGAAAATGAAGGTAATATTTATTCACTGAAATCCACCCTCAGTAGGTCAGGATTTGCTCTGTGGGGTGTTAAATCCCTCACACCTACTGGTTGGCACACACCTTGGAAAGGGCAAGTGGGCTTCAACAGGTGACTCATGCAGTCATGGTGCAAGCAGGAGTCACCTGGAGCAACTGGGGATGGGGCTGCAAGGCACACCCCATGGCTGTGAGGTGGGTAAAAGAGAGGTTCAGTTCATTACAAAGGGGTGTTGCCCTAGCTTGGAGGAAAACTGTCTGAGGAAGATGACTTCCCAAACCATAAGCACAACTGTGTAAATCCAATGTCACAAATGAATCAGCAGACTGAACCAACAGCAGATAACAGAGGGACAAGAAGGATTTTTAAGTGATTGTTAACACTTCCAAGAGATCAAAGAATAAGCCAGTATATATGGAACATTAACAAGAGACTACGATAAAAGACTAGGTAGCTATAACAAAAGATAACACTGCAAAAAATGAAACCAACTAGAGATTGTGAAAATGAAAAGTAGAATTATGGGAAAACTCAGTAGATGACTAAACAGTTAATGAGATATTGATGAAAAATAATGAAGGAACTCAAAGAAAGAACCAAGAAAATGAATTGGACTATAGCACAGAGTCAGAGAGACCAAAAGTATGAAAGACTGTAAACGAAAATGAAGTCAGACTGGAAGCTCCAGCATAAATCCTTGATGCCTTTCAGAGAGAGAAAACAGATAAACTGATACTGAAGCAATGTCGGAACAAATGGTAACCGAGAGTTTTCCAGAACTAAAGCATGAAGTGGGTTAGGTTTAAAAATCCAACTAAATTCCAAGAAGAATGGTTAAAAAAAAAAAAAGAGCCACAATTAGATATAGCACAATATAAGCGTGGAAATCAAAGGAAGAGAGGAATTTTGCCAGAGGCAAAATTGATGACCTATCAAGTAACCATAATCAGGTCAGAGATACAGTTTTATCAGCCTGGACTAGACCAGGAAACAGCAGAATGACCTCTTCAGGGTGCTAAGAGAACTCATCATGAACATGCAATTCTACATCCATTCAAATTACCATTAAAGAACAAGTTTAAACAGTGATATTTTCAGACAGTCTAGGAACCAGAAAGCCAGATATCTGCTGAAAAATATTTAGAGATGCATGTTAACAAGACAAAAAATAGAAAAACAAAGAATGTATTGGAAATTAGGGATAATCAAAGGTGAACAGCTAAAAATAAGTCATTAAAGATATTCTGGAAAAATTTTAAAAACTAATATTAAAATAAAATAATAATATTGAAGCACTAGCAAAATCATTCACTTCTAAGTATATATGTTATGGACTAAGTGTTTATATCATCCTCTAAATTCTTACATTGAAGCACTAGGCCCTAATTTGACTGTATTTGGAGATGGAGTAGATGGGAAGGGTGAGGAAGTAATTAAGGTTACATGAAGGTATTAGGATGAGTCCCTGATTCAACAGGATCAGTGTCCTTGTTAGAAGAAAAATCAGAACGAACCTTCTCTCCCTGAGCATGCACACACCAAGGAAAGCCTGTGAGGATGTGGAGCGACAGCAGCCATCTACAAGCTGGGAGGTGACCTCACCAGAAACTGACCCTGCCTGTCCTTGATCTAAGACTCCTGGCCTCCAGAGCTGTGAGAAAAGAAATGTCTGCTGCTTTTGCCACCAGTCTATTACCATATGGTGCCCTGAGAAAACTAAGACAGTATATATCAATAAGCTCATAATAAAATCCAGGCAATAAGGTGGAAGTTGGGAAAAAGGTCTGGATGAGAGAAATGTACTAAGAATCTTATTCGTCGCATTGAGCCTTTGCTATAATATGTATATTTAAATTTTAAGGTTTACCACTACCATTAAGCTATTAGAAATAAAAGCATGCTTAATTCAGTAAAGAAAAAAAAAAGGAACAAAATGTTATGGTCCCTGAGAAATAATAGTGGATCTGAAGACAAAATATCTGGCTTTAAAGACATACTTACTCTTTTAAAAAGGAAGAGAAATAACACTGAAAGTAATTAAGTATTTTTCTCTACCTTGTTCTTTTTTAGTTTTGAAATACCCACAAGTCCAGGCTATGCCTAACAGGCTATCTATCTACTAAGCCCTGGAACCAGCAGGGCTGTGGGCAACTAACGTTTATTATACCAAAACTCTGCCCTGCTCCCAAACAGCCAGTGTCTTTGTATATGATCTAGCTGAATCTGATAACTGACTATGATTTCCTATTGCTTTAGCTACTAGGAAAAACGGTATTTATAAACTAATTTTAATGACTGTGAAAGACAATGTCCATTGACCCTACTTCCCTTTGGCTCCATTTTGCTATTCACAATTTATTTTCCATTTGACCTAATATCTTATCCTGTTTATGTTTTTGCTCACCTAATGGTTGTGTGACTTAGGCAAATGATTTTACTTTGATGTAGCTTGTGTCTGAAAAATAATACTCATAGCTAATGATACTAATATTATTAAGTAATGCAAATACTTTCATATTAAATTAAGACTAAATTAGTGTGCTGTGTACCTCTGTATGTCTGGATGTGTGTGTCTAGATGTGCATATGTGGGTTGGCATATGTGTGCCAGCATATGTGTGCAAGGTGTGTGTGCGTGCATATAACTCACGCTAGGGGCTCACAGGGCCCTGGTGATGAGGATCAATAAATGTGGGCAGTCAGCATCCTCAAACTGTGAGAATGCAGTTTTGCAAGCTCCTCAAGTGACTGGATAGGTAATAAATTAATGGTAACGTTTGTCCGGCAAACCCAAAAATGAAAGGAAGACACGACTCTGGGCATGTCTTAAAAGAGAGGCAAATTAACAAATAAGCAACGCAAGAGATCTGTGGAGAGAGGACTTGGAGGAGTTATGAGAAGACACAGTATCCCATCACTCACTGTTCCAAAGTCTCTGTGGCCTATACAGAGATTGGGAGCACGTCCAAACTCTCCCGTGTGGCACAGTGTGAGCATGGCCACACTGCTGAGCAACACATACATCAGAGTAGTAGATAAAACCCAGGGTGAAGGGTCATCAAGAGTTCTACTGAATATTTTTATATGCCAAGCACTAACAGTGTCACGTAGATGATTTCATTGAATCTTTAGGGTAGCAGTATGATCAGAGGTGTAGAGAGACCACTTCCTGCTGAATGAAAAGTAGAAATAACCCGTGTTCCCACAGCCAGGCCACTGGACCACAGATGTGAGGACACTAGGGCCCAGCACACAGTCCCTGCACCTTGTGCCCTGGTTCTAGAAGAGCCACACTCCCCACAACCTGATTTCTGCATGCTGCATGACCAGCCCTGGAGGAGAGAAGCCACCAGGACACCTCAAGCCCTGTTCCCACAGCAAGGATCTCAGCATCCCCTGTGAGAGCTCACCAGGCGTGACAACTGTGGGGTCCGCTGTGATCTGAGAAAGGGAAGGCCAGGGAGACTGTGGGCAGCTTCCCCAGGCGCTGCTCCTGGAGACCCAGACAGCACCCGGCATGGGCCTCTTCATCACAACAGCACCCATGTGATCCCTGTGCTTAGACACGGCTCTGAGAATGAGGACTGGACCCAATCAGCTTTGGATTGAGACTCGGGAATTCCGATGGTTCAAAGTTCCAAAGCAGTACATTCTTAAGATGATGTGTGGTTTGTGCTTGTCACCTACTAGTGACATGGACTGTCAGGAACTTTCCAGGACTTGAGCACCATCCCCACCACCATGGCCCTCTCCTACCATGCCCCTACTTCCAAAACCTCCTGTAACTGCATCCTCTTAGAACTTTTGAAAATGCACATTCCTTCATAGTTTGAGGGAAAGCAGTCTGATTAGGTCAATTCATGCTAAATGGTGGTCTTCAAACAAACTTATTGTTATTATTTTTATTGTTATTATTATTGAGACACCGTCTCACTTTGTAGTTCAGGTTGGCCTTCAGCTCACTATGTAGCCCAAGCTGGTCTCGAACTCATGGCGATCCTCCTGCCTCAACCTCTCAAGTGCTGGGATTACAGGCCTGCACCACCTCACTCAGCAACAATCCTATTTGAAAGAGAACACACCATTGTGTTGTATTTATCATTAGATCACTCCTTTGCATTGCTGAGTAGTATTCCACTGTTTTTATGTGTTCCAGGCTGTTTGTCTGTTTACCTATTGATGGACAGCTGAGTTATTTCCAGCTTTCGGTCCTTAGAGATAAAACCGAACTTAGCAAATTTCTCTTTTGGAAATGTATCTATTTAAAAAAAAAAAGAGATAAAAAGCAGTAGTATTCAGACATTTACCTTGTCTGAATATGCCAGGCGAGGCACTCAGCACCTGCCAACTCCTTCCCACTCATGCCTTGGCTCCACACAGGGGCCTTCTCGAGGCCCAATTACTCTGCTTTTCCTGTGACTACAGGACATTAACTCTCAATTTCAGCCTTGGACCAGACCCTTCCCCAGAACTGGCCCCCTTTGAAGCTGCGCAAATGAGGGGCTACTACTTAGGCAGAGCCAAAGGAGGTGGATTACCCATGGTCATGCATAATTTATACAGAATTTGTGCAGCCGTGAAAATAGGCCATGGCATATTGTAGAAAGTGAATCGGGCTTGATGAAAGGAAATGTTGTTTGGCATTGTTTGCTTCCAGGGAAGCCTGTATTGTCACTTGTGGCCAGTCTGACTCAGTTTCCTCCCACCAAAGCCATCCATCTGAACTGCCAGCCCTCCTGGCCCTCTCCTTTGCCTGGGGCTGTCTGCTGTTCCAGTGTGCTCTCCTGGGGTGACTAGGCTGCATGCCCTGCCTCACTGGGGCCAGAGTTAGTGCTACTGAGAAACTCTTCCATGGATCAGGCTCACCAGTCTCCTTCACAGAGGCAGGAAAGAGACCTGGGCCAGCTGTTCCACCTCAACATAAGTGGTGGCTGTGTGAGCCACAGCGAACAGGGCCGTGTGCCTTTAAGAAGCAAAAATTAATGCAAAGCTTATTACAATCCTGGTGGTTGCTAACGCTCTCTCTCTTCCACTGCCCAAGTGTCTGAATTTCAGCTTCAGATGAGTGTGGCCTGCTGGGATTTGAGCTGCCAGTTTAATTAGTGTTCAGTAATTTCAATAATGAGTGACAATTCATCGGGGCTTTTAGGTTGGTCTTCTGTTCAGAAGCAAATCAATAATCCACAGTTTTTCCCCTTCTTTAAAGACAAGAAAGTGGCATGTGAGTTACATCAGATGAGAGAAAATAAATGAGGAAACGCTCGAGTCCCTCAGTAACTTGAGAGGCAATTGGCTTTAATGGCGTGGGCAGCCTCCCTGGTTTGTTGATGTTATTGGAGGAGCAGAAAGGTCATTAGTAGCTGGAAAGAGGCTCTTGGATCCTCACAGTAAACAGTTTGCCCTGGCTGTAACCATAGTGATTTGGGTAAATGAACACAGGTATACGGATTACTACTGTATTCCCCAGGCTGCCTGTATTATTGCCTCTGAAGATATAAAAACAATTGAGGCTAATTGTATGAGAGTGAGTTTATTACAAACATAAATGGAAAGGGAAAAAACAAACCAGAGTTGGTCTTCCAAAGGCTCCCCCACCTCGCCCTGGCGCCTCCATCTGTATCTATAATCTGTGCTTCCACTGGTGTCTGATCACGGCCGCTGCCGGTTGGTCCTGGGTTATCTACGGGAAGACACCGTGTTTGGGGACTGGGTGTTGCTGGGAATCCGGCTTCTGTGGCTTTGGAGCTCTGGCTGTAAGCGGGCTGTCATCAGGCTCCAAAGTGCAATCAGGACTTGGCAATTACTTTTCTACTGCGGGTGGCTGCATGGAGCGGCGGCGCTTCAAAGCCGAGGAAATGCATTTATCTCAGCTAAGACTTCAGGGTGGTGTGTCTCTCCCCAGCCAGTGGCTGAAGTTACCTACATTACGCCAGGTACCCTGCTAGCCAGTGGGAGCTGCCGCTTTTTTGTAAACTCGCATGCTCTCTTTTGTTGCAGCTACAAAGACTCCGTCTTCATAAGGTGTTGTGATTTGCGGTATACAAACCCATTAAAAAAACACAAATGAAATCCCCAGCTGGGAAGGTCAAGTCTAATGAGGTGGGCTGTTGCGAGGAGTGGTGGCTCACAGCATCCCCCATGTAGGCCAGAGGTGCTCCAAGTGAACAGCTGCTTATAATTATTATCATCTGACACTTTTCATTCACCTCAGGTGCTATTTTTTCTCACAAGAGAACAGATTAATTGTATATCAACTGATATACATAAAAAAGGGTTTGATAGAAGGCTTAATAAAGTAACATTAAATAGGCAATCCCACTGAAATTCCAATGTGTATATTCTTAATTAAATTCCCTTGTACTGTACAGTAATTCAAGTGCATTCTGTTTTCTTTTGCACCCACCAAATAGAAAGCCTGGAACGAAAGTGGGAAGGAGCATAGTTGCACAAGGAAATCACTTTTTCCTCCTTACAGCCCCTGCCCACATGGAGAAGGCTGAACACAGAAAATGTACCTGCAAAGGGGAGACGGTATTCAAGCCACTGTTGGGATCTGTGTATACACATATGCATCATTTGAACACTAAAGTCCCATTCCGGCCAGGTGTGGCATGTGCCTGCAATCTTGGCTGCTCAGGAAGCTGAGGCAGGAGGATCCCAAGCTCCAGGCTAGAGTGAGCAAGTTAACAAGACTCTGTCTCAAACTTTTTAAAAAGTTTAGAAAGGGCTGAGGATGAATCTCAGTGGTAGAGCATTTGCCTACCATGCACAGGCCCTTGGGTTCAATCCCAAGCATTGCCAAAAAAGAAAAAGAAATAGTAATTGATTCACTTGTGCCCATTAGGATCTCTGTGATTATTCTGTCCCAGGCGAGAAGACTTAGCAATATTAAAATAAGTATATTCTTAAAGTAATAGGAGAAGAAAGAGAAAAGAGAGGAAGAAGAAGATGAGAAAGAAGAGTAAGAACAGCAAGGAATAAGGAGGAGTAAGAGGAAAAAGAAGATGACAACAATAGAAGACAAAAACAGGAGAGCTGAAGAAAGAAGAGAAAGAGGAGAGCAAGAAGGTTGTGGAATAAGAGAAGAAAAACCTTAGAAGGACGATTGCTCAGTAGCCATGGACTCTGGCTAGTCTATGTGTTTAGAAGCCACGCGTGGAGGTAATGATGCAAGCATCATTCATGAACCATATTGAGGTGCTTCTTCCACCCTGGAGTGGCCACATCATGGGCCACTGGGGCTGCGCTCCCTCAAATGTACAGCTTTCCTTTGATGGGAAAATTGCAGGTTTTCCTCGCAGGCCTAAAAGTAACTCCTCTGTTACAAGGGAAAGCGGGGTCCTAGACACGGCAGGTGAGGGGACATGCTTAGGTCCAAAATACCTGCAGGGAAGTGACCATGGGGCTGAGAAAGACAGAAGCTAAGCTGAGTTGTCCAGAAATGGGCAAGATGTTTGGTTCTGGGCAGGTTTACGAGGTGATGTGAGAAATAAGTAAATTGAAATTCCAAACCAAATATACAGCATCAAATGATTTCCTATGCATAGTTGAAGTGCATTTTACAGAAGTCAGAAATATGGGACCAAGGAATAGTTAGGAGTCCCAGTGGGGTGAAGAGGGCCTCCCGGGAGGGACTAAACCAGTTTCAAAGCCAGTGGTCCCTGGCCTGTGAGTTGAGTGCCACCATCAGGCAATCTAGAACCCTGTGTGCCACACTCTGCGTGACACTGTTGAGTGGAGCAATGTTTTTGTAGAAGAAGGATTGATTATGTTCAGCTCTATCACATGGAAGCTGCATTGCCATAAGCAAGACACTGGACCTCTCTGAACCTCAACAACCTTTTCCACAGATGGGCTAATACTGTGACTCATTCCGTCACATATCCATTTTTCAGCTTTTCACTGAGTCCCCAGACTGTGCAAGGTGCCCCCTAATCTCTGGGGGAGGCAACATGACCATGCCCTGACTAGGAGCATGGAACCTACATGTTCCTGGTGAATGGAAAACAGACAGACAAATACTATAATGTCTAGCAGTCACCAGTGCACAGCACACAGGAGAAAAGAAGACTGAGATGCGGTCACAGATGGATAGGTTGATGCTTGGCTCTCTGCCTGGAGCTGAAGGCAACAGCCTAGTAAAGGTGGCAGAAGGGCATTCCAGGGCTGAGGAAACTCCAGGGTAAAGAGCAGGAGCAGAGACGACCTTGGCCTGCAGATGAGACTGCAGAGAGGGCTGGCAAGAACAGTGGAATGGGCTGGGACTGGCCACTTGAACTGTGAGAGTGATGAGAACCCTCCAGAGATACATAATTGGAGGAAGACTGTGCCTCAGGAACCTGGGACATCAAATACCAGTAGAACAGGGACTCTGACTGTGGTGGGCAATGTGGGGGCCTGAGAGGAAGAGGGAAAGCAGGAGAACTACAAGGAGGCATTGCCACTGTGACGATGATGATGGAGCTAAAGGAAGACGCCAGAAGCTTGACCTGGGCCCCCAGCAGTGAGATAGGAAGACAGGGTCACATCTGGGACATGCGCAGACAGAGGACGGAGGTGGCTCCTTGGTGAATGAGGGCACAGCACTGAGAACTGTGGCCTGAGTTGCTAGTGTGGAGGAAGGAAGCTGAGAGGCAGAAGCAGGTGAGAGTATCAGAGTTCAGCTGGGCGACCTGCAGTTCTTAGTCAGTGCTATTGTAAAATAACAAGGTAGGAAGGAAAGTAGCACAGGCATAGAACATTCTGAGCTGTGCTCCTATTGCTCTGCCCCTGTCTGTCTTGCCTGAAATTGAACGCAGCACTTCACAGGGTGTGTCAGTGACACTTGCAAGGTAATTAAACATGCACACACATGGCCACATGCATGTGTGCATATATGCATGTACACACAAATTTACACACATGTACCAATGCATGTTCATATATACCCATATGAACCAAATATGCATGAACATGCATGCACATGCATGTTCAAGTGCACGCATACATGCACGCATACACAGGAACATGATATACACATATGGCATTTCATGGGCCTTGGAAGTCTTTGGTGCTGGGCCTTGGAGCTTGCATGGTATACAGATTTGTTCTGGTCAAAACACATGCAGTATCTTGTTTTTTTTTTAATTTTCTGGGCTAAAAGGTGGTTTCTTCCTCACCAAGCTTTATGTTAGCCTCATGCAGTGTTCTCTGAGGAACTTTGAGTTGAACACCTGGGGTTGGCCACAGCTCACTTCTGGAAGATACCTGTGCTCCTCTTAAAGTGATAGGAAGGGAGGAGTTGTCCTTGCCTTTCCTGAAATAGGACAAGGATCGCTTTGTTAATGGATGCTCGTACAAAAAGCTTTGCTGCTTCCCAGTCAGGAACCAGAGAACATAGGCTGGCCTGCACCAGCTTGCTGTACCCTGTTTGAGATGCCATGACAGGTGCTTAGTTTCCCCGTGGGTACTTGGCCACCCGCCACCCCGTCAAGGGCTTCAGGAGCCAGGTGGGCATCTCGTGGGAGGTGTCATAGGGCTCTTCTAGGCCATGGCCCTTGTGACAGCAATCCACTTCCAAGCCATCACCGGCTCACTCCTGCCTGCCAGACTAGGCACCCTCGTGTTCCATCTTGCAACCCCACTTCCTGCCCAACCTCCTCCACCACCAAGTTTCCTGACCCTGTGGTTTATCCAAGCCGAGCTGCCGGCTGTTCTCCTAAATGCTCCACATGCCTTGGCTCAGGCCACCCTCTCATCACCGCAAACATCCCGTGATCCTTATGCTGAAGACAGCCCCTGAGCTCGGGTCTCTGGGGCCAGCGGCCTGGCCAGTGTCAACCTTACACTCAACAGCTGGATACAAACCAAAATTGTCCATCAGTAGGTATTCCAGATGGACAGTCCCCAAACAACCAGATGCTCAACTTCATGGAGAAAAGTAGTGACACTTGAGGTTTGGAAGCCTTCAGCCAAGAACAGCACTTATTGTAGCTAATACCATTCTGGAGCTGGTCTTAGAAAGGATTCAGGCTGCTGATGCATTGATGATTAGAGGCCTTAGAACCTGAAGGATATTCAACTGGCAAATCTAGATCTGAGTGACTCTGAGAAATCCATCTGCTCAAAGGGGCAGCTGCTGTGGCCCTTCTCTGTTCGCTCTCTGCCCAACTCCTGTGCCCAAGGAGGGGCAGCTGCCAGTCCACCGTCTATTTGAATGTAGGATGAAAAGCACCACGGTAGGTTCCATCCCAGATCCAATTTTAGAATATTCATCCAAACCTGTGAGAAATATTATTACTGTCCCATTTTCAAACTACCTGAAGTTATCCAGGCTAGAAAAGCTAGAGCCTTGACTTTGGGCATTTTTGTTTTGAAGAAAACTATTAAGGCTGCACCTGATTTGAAGCAGATGAAAACATACTGTTCATCTAGCTTCACTGTCAAAATTAGTTCTCCACAGCAGAATCTCAGGTACGAAATAAGTAGTAAGAAAGCAAAAATCCAAACTACAAGATGCTTTTTGAAAAATAGCTTAAAATCTGTTGAGGTAGAAATGGCCAGGGTTGGCTGCTCTGGCTTGGAGCCTGCAGGTCTGAAGGGACCTCCTAAGCTTCTGCATCTCCCTTCACATGACAGCCCAGAGGGGACACTCATGGCAGCAGGCAGTTCACTGGAACTCATGAGAAATTGCAAACAGGCCACACAGGTATGCTGGGCCCTCCTTGTGATACTGAAGTCATGTTGATTTTGGTGCCCAGTTCAGTCACAGTTAGGGCTTTTGTAAGGAGACCTCACCCCTACAATACTTCTCACATAAAGAGTTGCCCTTCCAGTCTGACTGCTTTGCTCTTTCATGCCAAACTTCTTGTCTCAGCAGGATGTGACGCAATCCGCTGACCTTCCCTGCAAGATCACCCATCATGTTCTCTTGTGAAGCAGAAAGACATAATAAACTCAGGCCTCTACAGGGAGCAGGCAGAGCTCACAAAGATTCATTCAGCAAACATTGGGCACTACTGCTGTGTGGCAGCAGGCACCTACTGTGTGCAGGATGCTATTCCTCTTGTATGTGACACAAAACATTGACCTACTGTGTGTGAGGAACAGGCTAACCAGTTCCAGGCTAACCAGTGGGTGAAGACCAACACTATTATGTGCAGGGCAATGTGCCTGCTATGTGCCAGGCATGTACACCTACTGGGTATGAGAAATGAGTACCCACTGTGTGAGGAATGGGACTCACTGTGTGCAGGGAATCATGCCTGCTGTGTGTGAAGTCCTGGTCATGGTGTCAGGGCATAAAATTTATAGCAATGGCTACAGGTGGGACTCAGCAGTCTCTTCATCATCCCCTTCATGCTCAGTGGAGCTGGCATGCAGCTTAGTAGGACTGATTTCCTTTTAGCCAAGGTATTTTTTTAGAGGACACAAGAAAGTCCAGAGAAGTTTTC
Source organism: Hystrix cristata (assembly GCA_004026905.1). Taxonomy (NCBI): domain Eukaryota; kingdom Metazoa; phylum Chordata; class Mammalia; order Rodentia; family Hystricidae; genus Hystrix; species Hystrix cristata. The sequence goes on from PVJO010004064.1 coordinate 92,683, forward strand.
AAAGGTAATTCCAGGAAGTCAGGAACCTGGCCCTGGGGCTTGTTGCCTGCAGACCGCAGGATCATAGCCGGGACTGGGTGGCAGGGTCTGGCCTTGGTACACTCACCACAGTACAGTGAAAACAAGCCACCAAATGGGGATATGAATCTCTGCCCAGCCCTGCTCTTGTGTTCTCTTGGCTTCAATTTGCTTGTCCTAAAATAAGGGATTTGAAAGAGTTGGTCTCCAGGCTCCGTCTACCCTCCTGTCCGTTCTCATCTACTTACCCTTTCCTTCTCACAGCATCCTGAGCTACAGACAAGAAGCCAGCATAGGACGGTCCAAGGTGCCCACATTGGTCTGGTCTCAGGGCTGGGCTGTAACAGGGGCCAAAGTGGGTGGGATGGAGCTGATAGGGAGGAGGCAGTGGAAAGAGACTCCAACATGGGGCATCTCTGTGGGCAGTTTCCACAGAGTTCATGTCTCCAGTCGGAGGGAAGCAATAAGACCAAGGTCTTTGTTTTAAATGTGTGCCCTGAGGGTCGGGAAGCAGGGGCAGGGTGGGGCTACAGCTGGAAGGGAAGGGCAAAAGTCACACAGGCATTTTGAAAACTGTCATTTTAAAATATGGGGTAACCCCTCAGGCTTCCAGGCAGGCCCAGCCCCCTGCTGATGAGGAAAGGCCTATGTGGAACAGAAAACCAGCAAGGAACCTGAATTAGACTGGAGTCGGCCCGGGGGACTCGCATTTGTTTTTGAAGAAAAGAAAGAAGAGAACAGCCCAGCTAAAGCATTTATTATCCTCATTTTCTTCTAAATTCACACCAATACACAATGTAGAGCATGTAAATGAAAGCATATATGAATACAACCACATATACATAATGGTAAGAACTTTCCCTCTATATTTAGACTTCAAAATCTTCCCTGTTTTCTGAGAAATATGAAATGTACAGATTTCTGTAAACTTGGAGGGGAGCAATAACTTTGGGAAGGGTGCAAAAAAACCCAGCCTGTGACCACGAAGTCTCCCCATGTAAACTGACCACAAGTGGGGTCAAATGATTAAATTTCATGAGCTGAGTCCCATTGAAGTCATATGCTTGGCTCTTAAATCCCAAATAGTTTGTGATTTTTTTTTAATATCTGCCAAACAGAACAATGAGACCCTTTTAAATCCCCCAGAGAACAACTATTAAAACCACAATTTACAACTGTACATATCATCTAACGTGTTAACCAGGTGTTCCAGTGTTATTGTTTGAAATTCTACCTTGGTTTAAATCAAATGAAGAAAAGCCAAAAGTCAAATTAAAATCCCACATTGCCTCTTTATTGAGGGTAGGTGAAAGACATTCGTTAGAGATTTAATGGCAGAAATCTCATAAAATGCTAGACCATCCTTTTTTCATCCCCGTTTCTTATTTCTTGCTTAGATTCTCACAGCTTACTGGCATTTCCTGTTCTTAACTTAAGAAAAAAAAAAAAGCTAGAATAAATCTAGGAATTTCTGGCTTAATTTTCGTAGCATCCTAGACACTCTAGCTGAATTTGACAATTGAGTGTTGTCATGGGATATTAAAATTGTGCAGTGGGCCCATTTAGGCGATTATTTCATAGGCTGTCCCTTAATAAGTTCCAGGCATTGGCTGGATCCTCCTTGCCAACATGTGTCCATTGTATTTAATAGATCAGTGACAACAAATTTATGTTGCTAAGCTCCAAAAAGTAAACCCAACCCAAATACCTCCCCCAACTGCCTTTGCAGACATTGACCAAGGTAATATGGAATTCAGTTGTCTTCACTCCGCTGTAATTATTTCCAGACTTAAACTGCCTGTTTTTGTCTTTGGCCACTTTTCGCACTCCATCTTGACCCTGAGATATTGGGGTTCTTTGGGTCTGTGGTTTTCAGCTTAGATATCACTGTCACCTCCTGTCCCATCTTTGACTGCAGTGCAGACCTTCATGTTTGCTGCATCTCCCTCAAACCCTAAACAGTGTAGTATTTCTGTCACCCACCAGAGTATGCGCAGCTGTGAGGCACGTTCTCCCAATTCTTCTGGATCAGCTTCCTTTACAAGGGACTATAATAAGATGGGCTTTTCTCCCTGCACTGTAATAAATAGGATAATCTGATAAATCAGATCAATTTTTCCCTTTTCACAGAATTCATGAAACTGGAAAAAAAAGTGTCAGTTACAGCACATCTGTTCTCCTTTACGCCTTATTTAAGAAAATAATTCTTGCCAGATTTTTACCCACCCATAATAATTACACCATTTTTACAGATGTGGTTTTTAACAGCTTCATTTTGGCCCCAAATCTTTTATACAATTTGCAATGAATTTGCTTCTTGGCTTGCACTTCATTATAATTTGGCAATAAAGAGAGAGGGGTAAAGGAATCTGTCCTCTGAACTACACCTTCCGCTAACATTTCACTAAACAAATGTTGAGAAAAGAAATGATCACTGTCATCATTACTGCTATTATTATTATCACGCATTGAAGTACAACACTTACAGGTTTTGCACTTGAGTGTTTAAATTGGCAGTCACCCTCAGATTGTTTTTCCTTATCCTTAATTATCTACTCCCATTTTGAGTCCCAGCCCACAGAGGGACTGTGCTGAGTCCTTGGATGCAGCCAAAAAGCAGGGCTATCCCTGTAGAGGGCACACGGCAACACCCAGAACCATCATGTGCTGTGCTCAGCATCGCACTCCCAGGCCTTGGTGAACTGCTGTGCCCTGTGCACGCAGCAGACTCCAGGCACTGAGCCCAGGCACCAGATGCACAAAACACCAAGGTAGAGTCAAAAAGAAAAGGCCGACTAAGAACCAATGAAGCAAGCAGAATATGCGGCTGCCGTGGAAATCCTGAGACCACCACGCAGAGGCTTTGCGGATGGTGTCAGCAGGAATCCCTGCCAAAGAGAGCAAGCAACGGTGTCTCTCAGTACAAATGGTAATGTCATTTGGTGGCAAACTTTGGTGGCAATACTATTGTCCTACCATTGTAGATGAGTCAACAGGGGTGCTGGAATTCATACGGCTTGTAGGTGTCACACAGTGTCACCTTACTGCTCAGACTGTTCTCTGGTCTCTCCTGTTGAGAAACCGGCTAAGCTGTGCTGTCTGGTAGAATTTCTAAGGTACACAGTTCCCAAAGAAAGTGAGTTCCCTATATGCCTGGAACCACTTGAGGTTAAAGACCATAAGAAACAGGAAAGACCATCAGGACAATTGACTACAGCCAGAGAAAGATACTCATGTCACCCAGGCCAGCACAAGTCGCCTTCTCCACAATCACAGGACAGAAGTTCATCTGAGCAGTCAAATGTTCTTCCCAGTGTGCCCAAAAATTCTTGGAACCTGATAACCCAGAATGGTTTGGCATTTCTGCTTCTGTTGATTTCTGTTTGCTCCTTACCCTCTTATGATCTGCACCCTATTGACAGAGATACAAAAATAATTTGTTATTTTTATTTTCCACTAAGTAATACAGAAAAAAAATCATATAAGCGAACAAAACTCACAGGAGAATCAGAATTTCCTGAAAATTCTGGGATACGTAGAATGGTTAACATCATCAGGATGGAAACCTCTAGAAATCCAGTCTTCCCTCTTCCTTTTCTGCTTCCTCCCTCCTGAGGTTGACAATCAAATCCCACCATTTGCTCATACTGCTCAATTTTGCCTTTAACTGCAACTTCCATCAAACTCCCAGGGCTCCAGGGCTCCCAGGAGAAAGCTTAGAAATGAAGTTCTTCATCAACTTCTCCAGCCGTAACCTTGACCTAGGCTGGCAGTAGTTATATTTTTCTCATTAGGAAAGAATTCGACAATGGGTACAAAAAAGGTGATATGCAACATGACCTTATACTGCAGCATTCAAAGGCCGACACCACGGTCAGGCTCTTGGAAGGATAGCTGCCAGTAGCCTCTGCTGCTGTCCTTTCTTAGGCTTCTGCAGGCACTCTTCAGTGCTTCTTCTGCTGGGTAGCAGCACCTTCTAAGAAGCAGAATGTCTTCTCTTCTCTAGTGTCTGCTCAGACAAGGATCTCACAAATAATACAGTACTATAGAAAAGACCAGGAGAAGAACCCACCATAACCCCGCACTTGACCCTTGTTATGGTTTATATCTGGATGTCCCCAATAGCTTCACGCACTCATTGATGGGGCTTCTGGAAGGTAAGTGGATTATGGGGTCTTGTAGACAACTTGCTGTTAGGAGGAAGGGCCCGCCTGGTGGTGAGTCACTGGGGGACTGACCTGCAAGTGTAGATCTTCCTCTCCGGCTCCTCCCTTCACTCTCTGCTTCCTGGCCACCATGAAGGGAACAGCTTTTCTTTTGCCATATCCCTCCCACTGACACTGTGCTGTTTCTGCCCTGGAGCCAGCAGAATATGGGCTGAAACCTCTACAAACTGTGAGCCAAAATGAACCTCTCCTCCTTTTAGTTTTGGAGGTTGGATATTATGTCTCAGTAATTAAAACATGACTAAAACAACCCTGGAGAATGCCAGGAAGGGACAGTTGAAGAGATACATACTTTGAGGACCTCTGTCCTCAACAGGAAAGTTTTCAGGACGGGCCCCAAGTCGGGCCTGCAATTCAGGCCATAGGAACAGGAGGGATATGGCTATTGCTGCAAGAGCAGAGGGTCCCTTCTGTGTCTCCCTGCCTCTGAGGCTGTTCTTTCCTCCACCTTGTCCTCTCCCCACTGGCCAGCCCCAGAAATGATGTCTATGAGGGTGATTATCCCCAGGTCACAGATGACAGAATGGTGGCACCAGGCAGTGGGGCTAAGATGGAGCTCTGGTCAGTCTGGCTCCAAAGCCACATCTAAAGAACCATATACTGGATGATTTTCCTCTGGTTAAAGGAAATATTCAGGGGTCAAACATGCATAGTGTCTGCATAGACCCGGTTCTCAGAATCTGTTGGTGGCATAAAGGCTGGGTCTCCCTCACCAGGCTGAGTCCCAGAGGGGATTCCAGAGCCTATCTCACCGAGTTCCTGGATCCTGAATCAGTTCCGTGTGTTCCATCAAAGATGGAAACAGCCCCTTCAGAGTTGTGCCCTGCACTGTGGACTGGTTCCTGCAGCCTGCCATAGTAGGACATGGGGGTACTTTCTTCACTCTTCTTATTCATGTTGTCCTTTGTGACAAGGTAGGGGTGACAGAGGTCACAAGGAGGGAGGATCAGCCTGGAAATTAAACAATCTCTTATTTCTACAGTGTAAAGAAAAGTATTTCTCTTTCAGTAAGAGAATTCTAGAGAATTCAAAGTTTTAGGGAAACCCAGCAGGCAAGCAGCTCTGTCCACAGCTTGGACCTAGCCAGCTGGTGACTGTCCCTCCAGCATACTGCAAACTAATCCTCCTGGATGCTGGCAGGGGTCTCTCCACCAAGGGGCCTCCAGGAGCTGCACTTGAGCACTGTCTGTGAATATTGATTTGTGTCCCATTCCAGTGTCATCTGACAGCCAGCAGCCTGTACAAAGGCTCAGAGTCAAAGAGACTACGGTCTCAGCCCTTTTCAAGCTGGTCACAGCCCAGGGATCTCTGGGGTCAGTGTTGCCCGAGACCTCAAAGATAAGGCTGTTGGGCCAGCCGGCCACCCCAAGCAAGCACCCATCAGGGCCAAGGCTTCCTTCAGCTCCACAGGGACGCCTGGATGCAGCACGTGTTCCCAGGCCCACAAGAGGCCAGACCAGGGACACAGCAGCATGGAGCCCTCACGGGCCGCAGGGCATCCAGAATGACAGAACGTGCAACTTGCTTTGGGCTGGGAGGCCGAGTTCCTCCCGTAATGAATTTAGATGATATTCAGCTGCCTCTGCTACTTAATTCACTCGGTGGCCTTGGCACTGCCAGAGCTGCGCGAAGGGACCCCAAGTAAATCTCGTCGACTCGGTGTCAGAGTCACCCCGACAACAGGCAGGTGCGCCCAGACCCTCACCAGCCACCGCCCGGGCCCAGGCCTCAGCAGGGCCAGGGTCCCTGGTGGCCCTGCTCCCGCCCTGACACGGTGAACAGCAGCGCGGGCTGGTGTTTCCGTGCCCTGCTCTGGGTGGTCTGGGGACTGGGGCTGCTTCCGAGCTCATTTGCCTGCAAACGCCCTCACCTTGTCAGCGCCAATAATTATCCAGTCGGTGCTCCTCAGAGCTGCCATTCCTTAAGATTGGATTAGATTGAAGAGGCTGAGGCCGGGCTCCTCTGTGCATTTTCTCAGTCAGTTAGCGTAATCACTGGGGGCCTCGCCGAGGCCTACAGCAGAGCTACACTAACTTTCTCTCCCCTTCCTTATTACGGAGCTTAATAACAGCAGGCAGTGTATTAATATGTAAGAGATCAAGAGATTATTGATTAGAGTCACTTGCCTAATATCCCCTGTCCGTCATGTAGTTCAGCAGCCCTTTCAAGATTTTTTGTGTCAGGCCATTTAAATATTCATGACCGAGTTGCTTTGTACCTCCACGGCTGAATTTCTAATTAATCTGTCAAAAGAAATACAATATGCCCGGCAGCCTTATTATTATAAGGGTCAGCTGAAACAGAGATGACCTGGCGAGGCCTAAGGGGTAATTAATTATAACAATGCAGTGTTTACCTTGTGTGGTACCTGCGGCCTAAATGAGCGCTAAATTAGACTCAAACCACTCCAGTCTGTGTTTGAAGCCTCCTGATATGCCAGACTAGATCATAATGATGGGAGGAGAGAGCGGAGAGCCGCGGCTATGTAACAACATAATCAGCAATTATAGCTGCGAAATGGGGAGAAGGGGGAATTTTATCTCATTAGAAAAGCCCAAGCAGAAAGTTTTTTTTTCTGTCACCAGCTCTTTTCTTTAGAATTCAAATGATTCCACTCTAAAGGTGAGGGATCTCAAATCTAATTCCAGTGCAGAGAGCTGGCCTAATTAGTGGTATACTTTGGCTAAAATATGAATGACATTTGTTCCAGCTTGCAGCGGCCTATTAATAGAGGGTGTCAGAGTGAAACATTAAGTGTATCATTCTTCTGTCAATTTATTTCTGTCATTATTGTTTCTTTATTTCCTCTGCCACATTATGGTCACTAATTTCTTCTTACTTTTATGAGATTCTTAATGTGGGCCTTTAATGAACTCCAAAAACTCATCCAAACTCTAAAATTAAAACACTAGGCTCCTGTCAGGGTAGTGCCACAGAGTAAAACTTGAATAGTATCATTCTTCTGTCAATTTATTTCTGTCATGATTTTTCTTTATACCCTGCCACATTATGCCCACTAGTTTAATTCCATTTTTATGTGACTTGTTAATGTGAATTTTAGGTGGCTTTTAATCACCTCCAAATTTGTAGAATATCACAATAAATCATAACTGTATCCCCTCTTATGACAATTTATTTCTGTCATTATTTTTTATTTCTCCTTCCTTATTACAACCCCGAGTTTCATCTCCTGCTCTGTGACCTTTACATTGTTGCATTTTAAAAAGAAAGTTTGCTTCTTCTCAGGAACTAGAAGAGGGAAGCCATTTCATGGGCTTCGGTTTCCCCCTTGGTTGTTGGTCACAGGTGGGTTCTTGCCTTGAACTCCCCCACTGGCCAGCGAGATGTGTGTCAAAGGAGCCAGAAAGGACCTGGGGACTGAGAGAGCAAGAGGCAGCTGGGGAACAAACAGCAAAACACAGATATTGGACATCGTTTAAAGGTGGACAGCAATGAAGACGACGAATTGAGTTTTGGAAAATTATGCACTTAATTCCGGTGACAAGAGACCAGTTGATTGGGCAAACTTGGGAGGAAAAAGTTTGTCTAACAAGTGAGCTTGGGCTATGTCTACTGATTCTACTCGGTCAAGTCCATCCTTTAAGGAGTATGTTGGCCAAGGATGGTCCACGAGTCCAATTTCTCCCTGCCTCTTTGTGTACAGCCTGAGCTAAGACTGCATTTTACGTTTCTAAATGGTTAAAAGATAAAGCAAAAGAAGCATAACATTTTGTGACATGAAAATTATAGGACATTCAAGTTTTGACCTCCACAAATAAAGTTTAATTGGAACACCATGGCTATTGCTTTAAGTATTGTTGATGGCAAAAATATTTCCTGTGTTTCACCTCTTGCAATGGATCGTACTGGACTGCTAGGCCCTTGAGAAGCAGAGGGACTGAAGGCCTGGTCCTTTTCCTCAGTAGCTACGCTCTCCTTCACTGCAAGGAACATAGAGTTAAATCTTACACCTGGAGGAAAAGTCTCGACAGCTCTTCTTAACACGAGTTAAAACTTTCATATTAGGGCTGTGGTATGTTTTTTAGTTTTTCTAATATTGGGGATTGAACCCAGAGCCTTCACACTGAGGTATAACCCCAGACACTTCCCCTCTTTTTTGTTTTTTATTTTGAGAAGGATCTTGCTAACTTGCCAGCCTGGCTCGGACTTGAGCTCCTTGTGCTTTAGCCTTCTGGAGTGCTGGGGTTCTAATCATGCACCGCCACACTTGTCCAGGGCCTTCCTTTTTTAAAGCCAACCTACAATTTAATTTGACAATATTTAGGAAGCACATGACATATGCCAAGCAATTGTTTGGCGGTGGGAATTCTAAAATAGCACATCACTTAGAAGAAGCCCCGCCTTCAAGAAGCCTTCAGGATACATGATTGTTAAAAATATCAGATTTGTGCCTTTTACAAAACATGTTATGTTTTTATATATTATATTTCATTATATTTTTATATCACTCTAATGAAAAGTAATTTAAAAACAAAATTGAAAAATAATTCCATTTGCAACAACATAAAAAAGAAATGAATAAAGATAAATCTAGCAAAAGAAATAGAAGGTTCTTACACCAAAACCTACAAAACTGATTGAAAGATATTTCAAAAGATCTAAATAAATGGAAAGATATCTGGTGCTGATGGGTTAGAAGACTTAATATTGTTTGAAATGTCAATATTACTTGTGTTGATCTAGAGAATCCATGCAATCTCTATGAAAATCTTAGATGGGTTTCTTGTAGAAGTTGATAAGCTGATCCCAAATTTGCATGGAATAGTCAAAACAATTCTGAAAAAAAAAAAAACAGTGTTGGAGGAATCAAACTTCACCATTTAAAAACTTAACGCATAGCTATGCTTATCAAGACATGAAGATATTAAAATAAGGATATATAGAGAGAGTAGTTAAATGTAGAGCCCCAAAATAAATTCACATGCTTATGATCAATTTTTCACCCATAGTTCCATGACATTTCACGGGTCATTTCAATACACAGTGCTCCAAATGGACATCCACATGTGAAGAAGGAAGTCTGATCCCTGTTTCACAGCACGTACAAAGATTAACTCAAAGGCACCAGGACTAAAACAAGTTAAAACTACAAAACTCTTAGAAAGAAACCTACATGTAAAATTTGTGACATTGGACTAGGCAATGATTTCATAGATTTGGCACTTGGGGCAAAAGCAACAAAGAAAAAATAGATAAATTTGATTTTTATTGAGAACTTGTATGCTTCAAAATGACACTGTCAAGAAAGTGAAAAGATAATCCACAGAATGGAAGAAAAAAATTTGTAAGTTATATATCTTTTGAGGGTCTCGTAACTACAATGTAGAGAAGAAATGCTTTCAACTCAGCAATCAAAATACAAATAATTTACTATGCAAAAGTTTTCAATAAACATTTCTCTAAAGAATACATTTAAATGACTAAAAAGAAAGTAAAACAATACTCAACATCATTGGTCATTAGATAAATGCAAATCAAGACCACTTTCCATCCACTAAGATGGCCATCTTCCGAAAGACTGGGAGTAGCAAACGTTGGAAGAATGTAGAGAAACCGGTACCTTCATACATTGCTGCTAGGGAGGTAAAATCAGGTAGTTCCCTGTATGGCTCAGAGATTCTACTCCAGGTACCCAGGTTTGGTGGCACACACCTGTCACCCCAGCACTCTGGGAGGTCGAGACAGAAGGATATCAGGTTCAAGCCAGCACAAGCACTTAGCAACTTAGGGAGACTCTGTCACGAAATGCGAAATAATAATAATAATAAGTAAAAAGGACTGGGGATGTAGCTCAGTGCAAAGGTCTTGGGTTCAATCCTGTTTTATAAAAGGAAGGGAGAAATTCTACTCTTAGGTATAAGGTATATATCTGAGAGAATTGAAAACAAATGTTCATACCTAAACCCAAAATTTGCACTCAGCAGCATTAGTCATAATATCCAAAGCAAACACGGATCCATCAACAACCGAGAGAATAAAATAGGATTTTTAGCCCTAAGAAGGAATGAAGCACTGAGGAGTTCTATATAACATGGTTAAACTTTGAAAACAATGTGCTAAGTGAAAGAAGGCAAATACGAAAGGCCAGGTATTGTAGATTCCACTTACAGGAAATGTCCAGAGCAGGCAAATCCATATAGACAGAAAGTACATTAGTGGCTGCTGCGTGGAGGAGAGAATGGGGAGTGGCTACTCATGAATGCAGAGGTTTGAGGGCTGGAGTTCAATGAGGAAAATGTGCTGGAATTAGCTCGTGGTGAGGGCTGAATAAGTTCATGAATATACCTCAAACCATTGAATCGTACACTATATAAGTGTGAATCATATGGCGTGTGAATTATGTTTTTTAAAAGGCTGTATGTGATTATATCATTGAACTAAATTATGTCTATTATTCTCTGATTATTGGGCACTCTTTTGTGCCTTGTAACTTGTACATTCCATAGCTGAAGCCTCTCTTTCCACCTTTAGCCCTGTCCTTAGTCCTACACAGCTGCACTCTTATGGAGATCATCTAACTTCAGGGGTCTCCCTGGTTGTCAAGAGGCCTCAGCCCAGTGGCTCCTCTGTGTGGGTACCACACCTATCTTCTAGCACCAGATCCTCACTGTGCAGCCTTTCCCTGGATAGTGACTGTCCATAAATGCCAAGGAGTCTTATGGACACCTTCTGGTTTCCAAAGATTGCCCTGAAAGGTAGGGAGGGGTGGGCTGGTACTGGCTGCTCTTCCCTGCTTGTCCCCAGTGCCCTGAGTCTAGCTATAAGCTCTGCCTTAGGAGGGCGGACTGGGCACACCCACACCAAAAGATCCCAAAGTAAGCACTGAGGAAACAAGACTGATTCACAGGACCCCAATCTTCAGCTCTCTCATCTAACCCAGGTAGGTGTCAGTCATGAATTCCAGGGCCACCTCTTCTGAATTAAGGTAAATATGTGCACATGTATGTATACACAAGTGAATTATATACTCATTTATGTGTATATTGACTTTTAAATGTCTCCAAGTTTGTTGTTATGAATTTTTCCAAACACAGAAATGCTAAATAAAAGAATGCAGTGCAACCTATGTACATTTTATCTAGACTTTAATGATTGTTTCCATTTTCCATATTTGCTATCTCTATTTGTTTAAGCTTTCATATACGTTTTTCTGTACTATTTGAATGGAACTTCATGATATTTAAATTATAAATGCTTCATCTTGAATCACCTCCGAGTAAGGATGTGTATTCATATATTCAGTCACAACACATCTTCTCAATGAAAAACTTACATATAACTTCATAACATTAACTGATTACAGACCAACGTCACATTCACCTGCTCATCCTAAGAATGTCTGTTATGGACTTCGGTTTAGATCCGTAATTGCTTTTGGTGATTGTCATGTTGCTTCGGTCTCTTTTAGTCTGGAAATTCTATGTTCTTCCTTTTTCTCTTCTACAGTGTCTAGTCTAAGTCAGTTGTTTTGTGGAATGTTTCACATTCTAGATTTGTCTGATTATTCCTTCATGGTTAATGTTATACTTTGTACTCTGGTCCTGTATTTTCTTTCTAAGCTGGAGGTTTGCTTTAAAATCGAAGTATATTCTAATGATTTTAAACAATAAATTAATATAACTTTATTAAAGATATTTGAAAAGCAACGACATTTTTTCAGTCACTGATATTCCCTATCCTCCCAAAATTAGTTTCCATATTTTCTTCCAGTCTTCGATGATTCGTTTGGTCATTTTGTCCATCTATTTGTTCGATAGATGTGTTTCACTTACTAGGTGATCAAGCTTTTGAATGTGTGCCACACACCAGAATGGAAGGCTCTTGTTTAGGTGCTTGTATTTAGGCGGCACACACACATTTTAATTCTGCTTTTTTCACTATATATATCATCATAAGTATTTTCTGTGTTAGCACACAGTCTAAAATCTTATTTCATTTAATCGACATGCTCTTAATTCATATTCTTTTCAATAATAAAAATATTATCTCCAAAACCAGTGAAATACTATAAAGATGCAGAAAGAAAACAAAAAGAGAATAGAAGGAGAAAAAAAATGGAAGCAAAACTTTTGTAAGGAGGGGAAGAGGAGTTGAAGGGAGGGAAGAGCAATGAGGAAAAAAGAGCAGGAAGGTACATGTACAAGTACATGTACAGGTACAAATTCCCATGATGAATGTTATCATTATGTATATCTAAAATGTATCACTTCCGTTCCTCCCCTTCCCAGAAGGGAAGGGTGGGGAAGAGGAGGGAAAACCAAGATACATTACGTGCAGTTACAAAATAACCACGATGAAAATGATCATTATGTATACAATATACCACTACATGTTCTTTGTAAAAAAAATTAAATAAATAAATAAATAAATAAAAGTATCACTAAAATAAAATTAATAAAATTTTAAAAAACATAAAAAAACAACAAAAAAGAAAACATTAAAAAATTAAAAACCTAAAAAAGAAAAAAGGAAACAAAATCAGTATCTGTTTTTGTTCCCTGGCCCTTCCAGGTGGTAAACACCACAAGTCCCTGCCCACAGTCTGTGCATTCCCAGCTCTGAATGGCTGCAAGATGAGACGCTGCATTGGACAGCTAGGGGCTGCAGCAGCCTGGGAAAAGGGAAATGTTTTGCACAGTACTTTGGTCTCTGTCGTGAACATCTGTTTCCTTGGAGCTCATTGTCCCTGGCTGGGATGGCTATCAAAGTTCTCTGCCTGTGCTCTCTTGGGTCGGATTTCTCTTCTGATGTTTGAGGTGTCCGGGTTAGGGGTGACTGTTGGCGTTCGAGGCCACTCCAGGGATAGGGCTCTGCTCCAGCCGACCCTGTGACAGTATTGGATCCCCATGATGTTCTGTAAATGGAGGACCCCTGTCTGGCCCACATTCATTTAACAGCAGTACCTGCAGGTCCTGCTCACCCCAGACATGCAGGGCTCAGGTCAGCTGCAACTGAGCCACCAACACCTGCAGAGAGAGCCGGGCGAGGCCAGCCGCAGACCCCAAATCCTGCTTCACAACAGGTACTGTGCAAGATTCAGTGATTTACATTAAAAACAATTCAAACAGGAAGATCTGCTTTTCAGATTCAGGGGTTACCAACCCCATACCCCATACCAAGGGGCAGAACTTGAGGTCTCAGCCAGCCACTGTGCAGCCCCCTGTGATTGCTGGAAGAGAGCACCCCACAGTGATGGCCCGATGTTCTCACCAAGGCCCTGCCCACCCCAGCATCTCCCCTGAGCTGAGCAGCCTCCATTTGCCCTACACTGAGGATCAGCACACACGGCGCTGGGCAGTGCCACTGAAATCATACTTGGCGCTGAAAATCAGGGTCATGTTTTAGAATCCTCTTTTCTGTTTTTACCCAAACTACTAGAAGAATTGTTAAGTGCCACTACTTGGTATTGTTTGGAGTAGCATGTTATTTTAATCTAAACAAAAGTGTTTTCAAAGTTACCCTTATGACTTTTCTGATTATAAAAGAAATACTGTTCATTATTAAGCCATTCAGTTATGTAAAAGTACATTGCTAACTTTTGATGTAAGTGATTCCAGTTTTTTTGTGCTTTTGAGTGTATGTGTACAAATATATGGTAAGGTATGATGGGATTGTAGAATAGTAGCTATAAATACATCATTATTTTAGTCCACATGGCATAACTGCCCTCCCAATATGTCATGTGAGTGTGCATTTTTCTAACAGTATTTCTTTTCTTTTTTTTTTCTTCTTCTTTTTCTTCTTCTTCTACTTTTCTTTGTTTGAATTTTGGTTTTTTTCTACACATATGATTTTTCCATTGAGCTAAATCTTGCTATCTTTTTAATGATTTCACCCTCTGGTTTAGACCAGAAAGTTTTTCTCTTTCACCAAGATCATTTATTTATTTCTTCTGCTTTACTTGGGGCTTCATTTTCTGTGTTAAAGGTGACATACTTTGGGACTTCCTCTTTTTCAGGGAAAAAAGTTTATAAAGAGATTCTTGATGATAATAATCAGCATAAAATTTTAACAAATAAAGTTATTTATAGAAAATAAGTATTTGTAATAACTACAGTGTTTCATAGCAACTAAAAGTACTTATATTTTAAATTGGGAACTCAGGAATATTAATGATAAACAGCAATGGCTTTAAACTACAACATGAAATGTGTACATTTTTAACCAAGACATTAATGCCAATAGGTTTAAGTATTATTCATTTTTCTTTTATATATACATATATGTGTGTATATACATATATATTTATCTCCATAAATAAGTATACCAGTAGACAAGGCTCATATTGCACACAGACTCTTGTCCTCTTTAATGTTGTTGGATTGACAGGATTCTTCAATAGTTGAATTTGCTTTTCTGCCGAAGTCTTAGGCAGGATGGTGCATATCAACCATGTCTGAGCTAAGCACTTGGCTTTCATATGCTTAAAGGAGTCCTACTATACAAACTTATGTTCAAACAAGATCGTCTACTTGCATCTGCTTTAAAGTTCTCAAGTGCATACATACAAGGTACCCATCTTTGGAGTCAATAAAGTAACCAGTAAATGTGAAAACCTTTCAGAATAATAAATTGACCATTATGTCAAAGATAACCCCTTCTTTGTGATGCTTGTCCCCGTGGAGTTCACGCCTGGACATCTGTGTCACATTCCAAAGGTGGATGAACAAGCCCGTGCAGGTGCCTGTTTTTGGGGGAGAGGGTACCATTACCATTTTTTAAGCAATTCATTTTTCACACTGATTTAAAATGCCATCTTATAGCAATACTGAATTGTCATGTGTACTTACATTCTTCCTTCTCTCTTTTGATCTATTGGAATTTGCAGTTACTTTAATATATTAATTGTATCGTTTGTCCAATATGAGGCAAATGAGCTCCTTCTCATTATTCATACTGTTTTTTTCAGAAATAGTTTTATGTTTTAAATTGAACTTAGAAATTATTTTATCCATTTCTAAAATCTCTTTCTGTCTCTCTCTCTCTCTCTGTCACACACACACACACACACACATGCAAATCCGGTGGAATTTTATTGGGATAATGTTTAGCATAAAAAATAATTTGGGCAGTACTGTCATTTTTACAATATTGAGTCTTCCTGAAAACATGGTATGCCTCGCCATTTATTCAAATCTTCTTTTATGTCCCTTATTAGATTTTTATAGTTTTCTTCATATACTTTTCCTTTGCATTTCTTGGCAACTATTCCTAGGTACTTTATAGGGTGGTTTCACTATCGTCGATGGAATCTTATATCCATTTTATTGTCAAAATAATTGTCATTGGTTTCTAAGAAGGCAATTGATTTCTATTCATTTACTTTAAACTATGTATGTCACAGCAATGTTATTTTTTAATATTTAGAATGATCCTTTCAAATTTTTAAGTTTTCCAAATAAATTATTATTTTTTGCATGTAACGACAAATATGCTCTCTGCATGCCAACATGTGTATCTTTTGTTTTTTGGTTTTATTGCATTGGGTTAGAACATCCTAAATATATTTTAACAAGCAGTGACAGTAATAAATGACCTGCCTGATTTTCGAAAACTCATCTACCCAAAAAAAGTCTGTGCTCCAGCCTCAAATAGTATCCCCAGCATTTCTCAGCCATGGAGCCCACAGGGTGGAAGTCGTGGCCTGCTCAGGGGTGGAGGGTCCCAGACCCTGAGAGTGGAATTTGTGGCAGAACACTAAGGGGCCAACTCACACATCAGAGCTATTGGAGCTTTGGGCCCTGCTCAAACGGAGCTGAGTGCTCCCCTCCCCGCAGCATGCTGGAGATTCTCCCACAGTGGCAGGAAGCGAGGAGAAGAGCAGGAGCGTCTCTGCTCTGTGATGCCAGGCACAGAGAGGAAGCAAGCAGTCCTGAGGGGCTGTGTATGTCTTGAGGCCGCCTTCTAGTTCTCTATCTGTTGCTCGCCACTACACTGTTCTGCAGCCTCTATTCCCCCTCCAACCACAAAGAAATTATACACTTAGTGTGGGCCCCACATTTGTGCTAGAATTTGGGAGAGTACATGGAAGAGGGGCCTCTTCAGAAGTCACCTTCAGCCAGATTGGGGAACCTGCCTCCTTGGCATCTGGAGCAAGCTTGGCTGAGGACTTCACATGTCAAACTGAAGCCAGCAATGAGATTATAAATTCACCGAGCAGGTAGGGGTAGGGAGTGGCTAAGAACAGGATCTGGGTGTGGAAGAGGTGTCCAGAGTGACAGGGTAGCGGTTGGGGGTGGGCAGTAGGAAGAGATGGCTACAGAGAACTTGCTTCCTGGCTGCAGACCACAAATGACAGCCTCCAGAGCACAGGGGCTTGTCCACCGACCACCTGCTGCAATGGGTCTCTTAAATCTTCCCCATGTAGAATACACTAGAAAGTCAAAGGCTCCAGACACTGTAATCTTCTTAGTCTAACCTCAGCAATCCTCAGACTCAACTTTAAGATAGGTTTGCCTTTGGGAACTTCAGCTCCTTATGACATTGGGTGACTCTACTGGGACTTCTAGCAAAACTACAAAACAAGCCGCAGACAACATTCGAAAGATCTGCTTTTCTGATAACTTCCCAAATTCTCTTGGAAACCCTAGTTAACAGGGTGCCAGAGGGATTTCTGAAGCTGAGGAGCTGGAGTTTCATTAGAGGCAACACCCAAATTGCCTGCCAGTTGCTCTTTATCCTATACAACCTTGTTCTTTTAACTAAGTACAGGCTAATGATTGTGAATGGGGATTAAAGCCCCTTATTTTAAAGAAAGACTACTTCCCATTTGAATTACTTTTAAACACACCACTTTGCCTCTAATTTAAAATGAATAACAAGCTTAGAGCAGACAACAGAAGATCATTAACCTCATAAGTTAAAGTGTATCAGGAATCCCTTGTTTGGGTAGCCAATGGAATAAAATGGTTAGAAATGTGCTAATGTGGAGAATTTTTTTTTTTTTGCATCATTATCTGGGGGGACATCTTTTTTGGTATTCAAATAAGAAAAAGGAATTCTCTCCAATGCCCACTTGAGCTTTTGTTCTGCCCTAATTGAAAGCAAACCTGTGCATGGAACATGATCCTTACAGTTGCTAAAGATTCAGGTTGGGTAAAAAAAATTAGGCTTTTTTCTCGCATTGAACAATTATTCTCTACAGTAGTTTTCATCTTGTTGTTTGTCTTCTTATTTCATTTTCTGTCTTAATAACAAATCAGAATAGAAGAGTCATTTTATAGTCCTTGGTTTTGCTATTGAAGATGCAAAATCCAAAGAAAGAACTTCGGTTAATGTGAGGAGTGTTAGAAGAAGAGTCTAAAATTTTGTTTTTCATTAAATATATGTTTTTTAAAAACTTTTGATCTTTCTATCAATACATTCTTTTTCTTATGGGCCAAGGGTGGAGAGAAAACAGTAAAAAGGGGGCTGTCCTGAAATACAGAGGAATAAATAGCAAGCCAGTTTGGAAACAAATAGGACCAGGTGAGGACAGTGAGACTGGGGAGGGGTGCATTGAGGGGCTAAGGTATATTTCTAGAAGCTTCTAGTCCTATGAGGAAGGACACAGGCACTGTGATTCTGCTTCTCCCTGTGGCTTGGGAGGCGCTGGTGGCTCCTGACTTTTGTACAAGCATTAGGCTACACAGGACGCATAAGCACTTCGCATGCATAGCTACTGGAAGAGGCCAGGAGGTAGTGGGCAAGGCTGAGCAGGGCTGAGCAGGACTGAGAAGCTGTCTCTTTCGGGCTTTCAAAAACTCCTGTTAGTTGGCTACAGACTTCCTAATACACACTCTTCTAATTCTTAATTAGAGCGACATAGCTAATTAATAAGTTTTTTCCAATTATAAATTAACTTAGGATCAGAACTCTGGCTTTGCATGTAATTTCCTATAATCGCTAAAGCTACTGCAAAAACATGCCTCCTGCCAACCGTAACTTTTTTATTTAACACAGACAGACAAGTTCTCACTGGGTTTACGTTTTACAGCAAATTATCTCTGTTGGGATTTATGAAGAGAAATTAAAAAAAAAATCAGAGTTTTCATCCCTCCCTTCATTTTCCCTCCCCTGTCTTTCTTCAGCAAAATAGCATCCTTAAAATATAATTTCTTTTAGAGATTTAAAGGGAATTTCCCTTAATATTTTCATGTTATTGCAGGGCAGGAAAAGGGAAAGAGCAGGTGATAATTCGTTTTTGTTCATAACAGTTCCCACCTTTTCATGGTGCCTGCAAAAATGATTTGGGAGGTGCTGGCATGCTGTTCATTTATAGAATCTTAACCGGAGAGACACTTATCTCTTTAGTAATGAAGGAGTGTAATTAAAGGTGGGCCTGTAGACCAGGCGCCAGCTCTGGCGACATGTCACATCCTTGGCTGCCACAATTCCTCTGTGGTTTATCAAAGACTACTCCTTTAATATGGAGATTACACTTATGTACTTGTCTGAACTTGAAAGGCATTTGCCTAATTTACTTATTAATGAGATGTAAATCTATTTGTACGGCACGTCACAAGTTTCCCCGAAATCGTTGCTACTTAACCGGTGATAAACCCTATGATTTAAACGAAAAATAATACATTTAGCTTTCCACATTCATTCTGTTAAAAATTGATATAGTCTATGTTAAATTTATTAATATTGCTTGCTGTCATTCAGTTTGCAGCTCTTGCTGAAATATGACTTGACAGCGGCCGCATTAAAGATGTATGCCATTGTATTCAACAAAGATTAATGAAGCCCGGTAAAAATAGCTGTAAAAGAGAAAGTGATCCGAATGTAAAATCAGTGAATTAAATGAGGCCGCGCATACCATTTGTTAATATGCATGAGGAGGGAGGCAGCGAATGAAAATGTCTCTATGCAAAGTTCATTTGGGAATGTTTCAATATTGTCTGGATAGCCCCCAACCACTGAAGAGAGGCCTTGTGGAGCCAGCATTCCATGCAGACTGGGTGTGCCCGAGCTAGTGCCCTCCTGGGGGTGACAGGAAGAGAAGGGGCATGTGGCAAAGGAACCTCTGCATCTCAGTAGCCTGATGACTTTCTCAAAGTCCCTCTTTGGCCCATCAACCTCTACAGCACTTGCTTGGATCAGCCTCTATCTGTGTGAAGGAAAATGAACTCTGAGCCTTCCTTCTGAGCTTTTGTCTTCAAATTCAAGTGTTGGGGATTTCAAGTCTGTGCTGGGCTTGGAGTCTGATTGTAGGCCAGAAATTGAACCTTTCTGTGCGTTGCATTTTTCCCCCCTAAATGGAAAGGCAGGTTAGAACGCCACCATCCAAAGCACTTGGACATCATTAGATGAAAGACCTACACGAGTCCACATTATTCTTATAGCATGTAAAGAGCTGGGATTTCACCCCTGCTGACGCGCGTGTCTGTCTGTTTGCATGTTGAGCCTGTTCGGCTGGCATCAGTGTATTGAATGATTGGGTAGTGCTTTCTTTGTACTATTTGGAGGGGATGATTTATTTCCACAGTTCTCATTATAAAATACTGCTGGTGTCATACCCTGCCAGGTTAAGACTTTCAAATAAATTAACAGTGACAGAAAATTGTATGCAGTAATCATAATATAAACCCGGCATGTTTATCAATCAAGAAGATGTTTTGATAGATTTAAGCCATTAATGGTAGGTATTTCTCCCCAAGGTTTGCCTACACAGAGGTCAAAGTCTGTCCAGAAGAAACTATTATGAGGTATTTCGTTTTGCTTTAGGATTTGCTTGAAGTGGGAGGTTGTTGTTATTTGCACGTGTGTCAGTTTTAATTAACACAGTCAAGGGCAATATAGTAGTTCCTGTTGCCGCCTGGATGCCTGCTTGGAGGGAGGGCAGGGGGGAGTTGGGTGCACACATATTGAGGGTGACATCCCACAGAAAATGCTGCCTAAAGCACAAAATTTCCCAAAAGGGTGAATACAGGTGTTCTTGCTCAGAACAGTTTAGAAGGAGTGCTGTTTTGTGGCACAGCAAATGTCAGCCCATTCTGCAGTCTCAACAGGTAGTGAGAATTCTGATGGTCCCCAGGCATGGGGACTGGTCCTTCCCATGCAAGGTGGATGGGCAGACCCTAACTGAGCTGCACCTGGAGGGAGCAGGGGAAATGTCCGGCTTCCTTGGCAATATTGTCCCCAGGCCGATATTTGGCTATGAATTTAAAGTGATAGTGTGATGCAAGAATGTTTAAGGCTGTGACTGAAGCCCAGAGAGAAAGTAAGGTAAAAGGAAGCTGGCTTTTTTGTCTGTCAAGTACCTTACTGAACTAACATCAAGTCTCATCTCCCCTGGGCCTGGCCCAAACCCTCATTTATAGCTAAATCTGCCATTTCCACCAGAGGTGAATGGATGGGCTTCAGGGCCCGCCAACATTCCAGAGTGGCCTCGAAAAGAAACCTGTACCCCTACACCTGTCTGGCCACTCAGATTTACTACCCGCAGTCTCCATCTGAGGAGGCTCCTTTGGCACCAGGTCTCCCACGGGAGGGGTCCTGTCACATCGGGCCTGTGTTTCATAACTTTGGCTGAGTATAACCTATGCTTGAGGGGCGAATGGGCGTCCCTGGCCACATGACCTGTGGTGCCAGGGATGATGGCCATCATCGGAGGTATGTCTGGAAGTACAAAGCCCCAGGGACCATGAGGCCCCCACATTCACAAAACTCAGCCCAGTTGACCAACCTTTCAAAATCCAAAAACTGGGGCCAGGAAATTGTTAACTCCTGAACTGTATCAAACAGTCTTTGAAATGATGGTCTTGTTTTGGGTAAGGCACTTGTCCTGTGCAAAAGCCCAAGTATTTTAAGATAAGCTTGAGAAATCCAGACTGTCTAGGTACTTTTACTACAATTGTCTAACAACTTCTGGGGTGGTTTCTGGGAAGTCACCCATTTTGACAAAGAAGTCTCTTACAACTCCTGCTATTGTAGGCTGATTATTCGATTTTTCTCATGGTGGGCTGGTCAATCCTGGAAAAATGTCCCAATCAACTTGTAAGTGACTGCATTTGCAGAGACCAACATGACACAACTTCCCAACATCCCTCTCACAGCCTTTCTTTCTCCAGCTAAGGAAGGCAGGAAGCTTCAGGAAGGTTTTGCCATAATCTTGTGTATTATGTCAGTAACACAACCTTCTAAACTGTGATTGCAAACCTGATGATCCTCAGCTAGACAAGGACTGTTGCAGCCTCACACCCTAAAGCCCATAACGTTTTGAGATGCACTTAAGGTCACAAAGGGAATTTGGTTGGAGCCCCACCAGACCAGGTTCAAGGCTTTGATCAACTACATTTTTAGGGGATGGAACCAAGATGGAGGTACGGTCTTTAACTGGGCAAGACAGGTGTTGGGGTCAAGAAGGACAGAGTGTGAACTGAGAAAATCTGAGGGCATTTCCATGTATTCCCTAAGCCTCAGACAGAATCATCAGGTTGTTAAAAGAATAAAGCCATCTTTGTGCTGCTTGTAGTTAATGTTCCTTTTTAGGGAAAACACTGAAAATTAAGTAAACATTCAGATGTTATTCATGTAACTAACCTCTGAGCCATTAAACGAAATGAGTTTATGACATATAAATTAGTTTTAATGCATCCAAACCAACTGCGGAGGAAGCCCTTCTCAAGTAGTAAAAAGTCTCACACTTTGAAAGAAAGGCAGCTAGAGGGACTTTGTCAATAAGAGCCTCAGAAGGATCCATTGTGCACGTTTGGTGTGGCTTTGTGGTTAGGATATTAATTAATGACCAAATAGAGAAATGTCTGTGTGCCCGGCAGATGGTAAACAAGCCCAGGAGAACATTACCATCTGAATTGCAAAGAAGGCTGGCAGCAGCCTCTCCCACACCTCGCATGCCCAGAGCTGCCAGTCTACCCCTAAGAGTGGCTACTATCCCTGCAGCTTATTCCAAGCAGGCTTGGGAGGGCTGGCAGGGGCTGCCACTTTCAGGATCAAGGGCTCCGATCTTTCCATCAGCATGTGGGAGGGGGACAGGTTAGTGACCAATTCTGGATGCTAAATCAGCTTTGAATTGCATTTCTCCATC